>LOJH01043961.1:9597-13579 GCA_001685095.1 Ellobius talpinus | reverse complement strand
TGTGTGTGTGTGTGTGTGTACACGTGGAAGAGGTCAGGAAACAACTTTGGGAAATTGGCTGTCTCCTTCCATTGTGTGGGTCCCAACCTTAAACTCAGGTACTCTGTCACGGTAGCAAGCATATTTACCTGCTCAGCCATTTTGCCAGCCATTATCTGATAATTTTAATGCACTGCCACTGCTTTGGACTGCCGCCTGTCACATGTTGGTCAGGTGATGCTGGCACTCTGTGCAAAGTCTCTGATTCTGGAACACTTTAAATTTTGAATTTTAGCTAAGGGATACTTATGGGACTGATAACCTGCTTGACATGCCTCTTGCACTATACTGTCTGCTCACTGAAGACTGGGAAAGATCCAATGCACCCATTCACATACCTCTAAAACCACTAGGCCAGCAAAGATGCCCCATAAATACCCACTGAGAGGGCAAAGGGTAGGTGGTACTGGAGAGCACAGGGTGGCCCTTCTACAATGGTGACATCTACAGGGACTGCTTTTTCTTTCGAAGGGCTAAAGTCACCTGCATGGACCTGCCCTTCCTACTCCTAGGAGAACCAACCCTAAGTACAGACGGCCTGTCCTGTCCCTATAGCAGCTCTTCCTAGCTATGAAGGTGACACAGGACATAGGATGTCTGGTCTCTGTGCAGTCCCAGATCCTATTCCTATTTCCTCAACCTGTCTAGCCAATTCTCCTGGGGTTGAACTCTCCTTCAGAGGGTGATGGGTTTGAACTGTCTGAGTCTAGCTCCAAGGAAGTGTGGAGGAAGAGGAGGAAGAGGGGAGGGGAAAGAGGAAAAGGAGAAAAAAGTGGCATGGAGAACCTCACTTCCCGAGGCTGCCCACAACTCCTCCCATGGTAGGGCCCTTCCCTGTCCATGCCTGCTTCAGTCAGAGCCCAGCATCCACACAGACAGCTTCAACTCTCTTCTTCTACGGGGAGCCGCACCCCAGAGGCAGGTGGTCTGCTTTGGGCAAGCAGAACTTTAGTCTGTGATCGGCTTGGTGGTGAAGGCCCCAGGCAGACACATCAGGCAGTTCGTTCTGCCTTCATGCCTCTGCTGAGTTTCTGGGCCTGAGGATAAAGTCTGTGCAGACATATGCTCTCGGGGGTGTCCGTGTGCACCGCCAGAGTAAGGACAGAAGCTCAGCTCTCCCATCTGTGTGATGCTGATGGGCTGTGTCTTTGCCTCACTCAGCCTGGAACCCGAATCCCTTCAGCCTTCTCATAGCTTCCCCCACCTTTCTACCTGTGTCCCCACTCCTGGCCTATGCCCAAGTGAGGTACCACCTAGTGTCTACTCCCCAGTGCCTCTTTGGCCCTGGTGACTTACTGGGGCACCACTGGTCATTAGCAAGGTTCATGGCCCAGGGTAGCACTGAATAAATATTTCCTGAATGGGGAAAAATTTGACAAATCTACACACCTTTGCTCAGTTAGATATGGGAAGAAAAGCACAGTTTTTCTGGTCCCTTTGGAAGCCCATAGGGACTGATATTCAAAGCAGTGCCATACACGCATACAGTAGCTCTGCTGGTCCCCGTCATGCTAATTCCTGCCCCGTAACCAAGAGAGACAACTAAAACGTCGCAAGGTTATACAAAGCTCCTGCCCCTTATCCTCTGACTTCTCCTTAGGGGAAAATTGCACCAGAATACATTTCCTCATCTGTATGTTAAAGCACGGTTATAATCCACCTATCATGATTGCAATTTTGGGAATCAAAACGCAGATCCAAAACAGCAGTATGAGCTACATTGTAGCCACATACATTATAATAAATTAAGTCAAAGAAAGACTTCTGCATTAACAGCTGCTCCATTTCTTTAATACCCTATAAGAATATTGAATCTTATCCTCCCAAGAACTCTGCTTCCCCACCTGCTGCCCTGGCTGCTGCCTCACTATTGCCCTCCGCCTACAAGAGGAAGTGATGGAGCCTGCAGCCCAGGGACAGCAGGACCATGCAGTCGGAACAGCGACTGTATATGGCTTTGTACAGTGGGTTCAGAGCCACCCTAGGCCATAGAGAGGCTGCCAGATATTCCTGGTCATGGGCCTGTAGAAGTTTCCAGAAAGAAGCAGGCAGAGTGACCAGCAGGTCCATAATCACTACTTCTCGGGCCACTGTGACAAATCCCTGACATAACTCACTTGAGGGACGAAAGCTTTTATTTTTTCTGTGGCTTCTGGAAACACAGTTCATTGTAGTGGGGATGCTTCCTCTACTTGAGGGCTGTTGAAGCTTGCAGTGTGCAGCCTGTTCTTACCTTGGCAGGTTAGGAAAGCAGAGAGCTTGGGCCAGACCCACAAGCCAATAGCCCTTCCTTCAGCTACTTATGCTCTGTGGACCACAGTCCTGAAGTTTCCACACCCTCCATAAACAGCACCACAGCTGGGGACCAAGTGTCCAAACACATGAACCTGGGAGGACCTTTCCCATTCAATACATAACAAGGCTGGCTGAGGATAGGTAAACAGACAGCTCAGTAAGCATGGGCAGAAAGATGGGTAGGACTTGTGGCTTGAATGCGCACTTGAATGACACAGCCCAAGTCCCTTCCCATGCCAGGACTTCCAACTCCACCTCTATAATACACAGGAGGTAGGACTCCCGTCAAATTGTGAAAGGCTCTGCTCTGCAGAGTCTCCATGGGCTCAATGTCTGCAAGTTTGGAGCATTCCCACCCATAAGGTCAGGCTGTCCAGCTTCTCTGGAGACTTCATCTCCAAAAATCCAGCCCAGGACCCAAGGAACAGGAACTTCCAGCTTCCCCCCAGTGGCCCCTTTCCCACACTCACTACCTGGCCACCCTCAGCCCACACACATCTGTCTGAATTTGCCGTCTCAGCTGAGCCAATTCCGGACGCCCTCTCCACCTCTCAAACCAGCCATAATAACCTCAGTTGAGCAAACAAGGCAGAAGCCTCCACACTAATTCTCATAATTATAATGGGTTTATTATTTCAAAGTCAGCGATGATTGTGGGGTCAGGTGTACTCAGAGGAAGAGGGGAAGAAACATCCTTTCAAGTAACAGCAGATCTCCCTTGATTCTGCTAGGGTACCAAATTGCATCCAGAGACGCTGAACCATGCACTCTGAACCTTAGTCAGATTTCAAAGAGGCCTGGGGAGGAAGAGCATTGATCAGAGAGGAAGATGCTGCCCTCAGAGAGCCAGGAAGTCCAAGAACCTCATCCCAGGCCTTGCTGGCGGGGCTGAGTGAGCGGATGATGAGGATTCCTCCCTGCTTCACTGGCCTGAGGGGTCTTCCTCATGCGTGACACCTTGCCTTCACCTGTCTGCTCCAGGCTGGGATCATCTGACTATCTCCGCTTTGCTCTTCTGCGGGGTTCCTGTCACTGTGGCTGCCACAAAGCCTGCCCTGGCCTCCCTGGTCCCCTTGGAACCATTTTCTGAACATTTCTGCACACTGCCACAGTGCTCTGGATCGCTCGCTAATTTTTATCACGTGGCTTGATTGCAGCAGACTTACCAAGAGGACCCCGTGGGTCTGCCTGTCTCATAATCACCGACAAAAGCCAAGCGAAAGGCTGGCCTGCAGAGTCGCTCAATAAACACATGTTGGCTGACCTTTCCATTGTGAAAGATACCACTGTTATCTCCTCCAGGGCTCTCTTCATAAAGCCTCTTGAAGGAGCAAGAAAGAGTCAACCAAAACACTGAAAGCCCTTTAGACCTTCTGCCCCCAGCTTCTTGCCGGGTCTGTGCCCCAGTGTTGGTTTCACCCCCTCTTCCTGTAACCCTTGAGCAGATTCATTCAGCTGACAATGAGAATGAAGTATTCAAGACAGGTGGGGTACTATCTCCTCTAAACTATGGTTCGTCTCTGATGGAGGGGCTGCCCAGGAGTACTTCAGCGAACAGCAGAGGAACATCTGGAATTTTCTAGACTGACCTGTGAACCTTATAGTGAAATTTAGGGCAGAGTAGACACATGCTGTTAAAAACTAACTT
>LOJH01043961.1:2097-4597 GCA_001685095.1 Ellobius talpinus | reverse complement strand
GGAATCATTTGTTTGTGAAGCCCATTCATCTTGATGAATCAAACTCTCTGGCCTTGCCACGCAGTACCCACCACTAGAGAAAACAGGAAGAAAGAAACCCACTACTCAACGGCTCCCACCAACACCGCCCCTCCTGAGAAGGCTTTGATAACGAGCAGCCTTTAGATCAGAAATGGAATATGAGTAAGTCTAGAGACCAAGTGTTCAGTGTGAGGGCTTTGGTAAATGTGTAAGCCATGTTTGGAAATCGTGTGAAATAAATAGACTTTAGTTGCTTCTGACACACACATACACACACACACACACACTACTCACTTTCCACAACAAACCCAAGTAACATTTCTAATATCTTATATCCTCCCCACAACAGATATTGTATACCTTAGATATGATATCGTTACATCTTTTTAAAAGATCATGCATTTGGAATCCCAGAAGTCTTAGGACTTGAAAGGCAGACATAGAAGGATCACAAATTTGAGGCTAGGCTGAAAGACAGAGTGAGTTTGGGGCCATCCTGAACTACTTACCATGATACCAGTAAAAAAAAAACATAAACTAATCTGCATTTTTTTCCTTTGGAGGCTTGGGCAGAAGAGATTTTATGGAGCCATTAAAATTCAAACACCTCCCCTGACAAATTTCGTCACCAAAGAGACACCTAATTATGGTTTGTTTTATTTAGTCAGGTTAGGATGAGGTCTAAAAACATGGGCAAAAAAGACATGATTCTTGAAGCCAATAATACAGATGTCATCAAGGTTATATACATAGCCAGAGCTCAGACCTCTGGTTCACAGCAGGAGACCAGTGTCCCCTTCTACACCTTGCCAGAGTTGGGAAAGAGTTCAGGTTCTCTGCAAGAGTAGAGGTCCCTTAACTGCTGAGCCACGACTGCAGCCCCTTCAGAACCTTTAACTAATTTCCACAGACAGACAGAACCTGAGAGTCGGTGTCTTTGTCAAGAGAATGGACGCAGTCACACAAGGTTTGTACAGTGGCGAATGGAAGCACAGAGATGGGGAGGAAGGCCCTATGGGCACTCATTGCCTCCCTCCTGGCTCATCTCACTTCCAGAGGTTCCCTCTCTCTCCCTGAGGTCACCCAGGCAGGGTCTGCATCTGTAGTCAGTGCTGTCACTCTGCATAGACTACGGTTGCTCACTTCTGTGGCTGATTCGCACCACAAGCTTTAAGCTCCTGCTTTAAAGTCAGTTGACAAGTGGTCAAGTTAAAGGCCCTGGGGACCCCATCCTGGACAGGTTTGGTCTGCAGGGCATGGGCAGTTACTAGTCCAACCTATTTCTGGGATTGTGGGGGACGTACGTGCCCCACCGCGCAGAGCTAAGGAAGACACATCACTCGTTCTTTCACCGAATTGGTATTTACTACCTCGTACTCCCTTTAAGTACCCTGAAATACACCAGAAATCTAACCATCACTGGGGCTCCTGCCCCTGGGGCTTCTGAAGTCTCAAGGGGGAGAAGGACATTAATTAAATAATTGCCCAGATAACAAAATGTGACAAGATCTGAGAAGGAAAGAACTACAGGCAATGTCGGGAGCAGAGTCCACAATGATCCCAATGCAAACGTGGCCGCCTGCTATTTTCCCTTGACTCATCCCATCTGCTAGGTTCAAATTATCAGAATACTTAAACTTTAAATGCTCGGGTTTGGTGTAATTTCAGCTTCCTCTGACTGAAGGTGCTTATGCTGTTTCTCTTTTGAATTGTCTCATCTTCCTTTAATCTCTCAACCTTCAGTTCGTAATCTTTCACTGTGCTTCTTTAATGCCTTTTAGACAGTTTAACTCATTGCCGGTGTCTCTTTAAACCACTACACCACAACACTTGCAAATGGTCTCTGTCTTAAATAAAGGTCCTGGCCTGCCCAGTTTCAAGTGTTTTGTTCTTAAGGAAGTTGGTTGTGTTTCAGGGGGCTTAACATTCCCTTACCTAGTCTTTTGCTTTTTGTTGTTTTATGTTATCCGTGTTGCTGAAGAGCAAAGCCAGAGTCTCATGCATGCTGGGAAAGCACTCTACTGCTAAGCTACACCTCACGCCTAGAGTTTAAATCCTGATTTTCTTTTTTGCACTTAAACAAAGATTTTTCTTTTTAGACAGGGTCTCACTAGGTAGCCTTGGTTGGCCAGGAACTCACAGAGATCCACCTGCCTCTGCCTCCTGGATACTGTAATTAAAGATGTGCACCATCACACTTGACTGATTTCACACCTTGAAATCTTATCTCTATTTTCTCTACTTTAGCGTTTGACTTTTGCTGTTCCCAGGTACTTAATCCTTGTTAAGTTTCTTTTTTATTATTTTGTATTGCTTCATATTTAGATTTACACACACACACACCTTATTTGATTGACAAGTAGCAACAAGCCTGGCACAAGGCCACAGAAGTGACACCTTTACTCCTGGTGAGATGATTAATACATACATATATATATATGTATGTATGTATGTATGTATGTATGTATGTATGTATGTA
>LOJH01043960.1:0-13887 GCA_001685095.1 Ellobius talpinus | reverse complement strand
AGAGAGAGAGAGAGAGAGAGAGAGAGAGAGAGAGAGAGAGAGAGATTGGACCTGGCTTGAGCATCTGAAACCCCAAAACCTACCCTTAGTGACACATTTCAACAAAACCACACACACTAATAGTGCCACTCTCTGGTGACCAAGCATTCAGATATATTCACCTATGGGGGGAGGGCATTCCTATTCAAACCGCCACAACTGTTGCCACCTCACTTTTCCTCCCAGTAACAGACTGAGCTGCCTAACTTGGGTGTGAGGGCCCCAGCCATTTATCCCATGATTCACCTCTCATAGGCTGTAGGCTGTAGGCTTTCCAGGTACAGGCTACATGATTCCCTAAGGGCAGGTTTCATGCACATCCAGGAAGCCACACCCTGATCCCCTCCCTATAGCTCGACGGTAAGCAAAGTTCACCTTCAGATCTTTGTGGAACCCTGCATCTGGTCTAGAGATGGAAGAAGAAGGCTGTGCTTCATTGATCTCACAGCTTCCTGGGTCCTGGGCTCCCAGAGACTCTTTGGTTTTGTTAGCTCTACAAATTACTTTGAGCCAGATGTTGGACTCAAGATATTGGATCTCTTCTGCCAGATTGTCTGGCTTCAGGAGAGGCCACTGCTGGGTCAACACATGCTGACAGCCTGTGACATGGCTTTCTCTGTGTGCAGGTGGCTGAGGTCATTGCCCCCACAGCAGACAGCACGGCAGTGGAGCTGGTCCGGCTGCGGAGCCTGGAGGCCAAGGCTGTGAGTGTGCGCACCCTGTCTGCACAGGGAGAGTCCATGGATTCTGCCCTCGCTGCCATCCCCCCTGACCTCCTGGTGCCTCCAGCCCCCCACCCGAGGACTGCTCCCCCACCAAAGCCATTAGCAAGTGACCTGGATACCAAAGACCAACACCTGGGTCCCCACGTCAAAGTGGACGAGTCCTGGGAGCAGAGCCGGCCACCCGGCCCTGCACATGGCCACATGTTGGAACCACCTGACATGCATAGTGCTGGCCCAGGCAGAAGGTCACCCTCACCCAGCCGGATCCTCCCTCAGCCACAAGGAGCCCCTGTGTCCACCACCATTGCCAAGGCCATGGCCCGTGAGGCTGCACAGAGGGTGGCTGAAACCAGCAGGGTAAGTTGTGTCTTCCTAGCAGGTTGGACCCTGTGCTCTTGGGATGGGGTATGACCTGTCCCTGTGCTGGCAGGTAGATACAGATCTACCAGAGAACACTCTAGACCTCAGCCTAGGACTGTTGTCCTGAACTGGACAGTGCCTGTTCTTTCATTACAACATTCCCGTCTGAGAATATGTGTGGATATTGTGGGGAGGGTATATTGTGAGTGTGGAGATTGGGTGAGGTTTCGCATGCTCTCAAAGTGAGCAATGAGATGGACACCTACTAAGTCACCTATAGGGTGCTCCTCCCCACTACTGGGGAAGTAGGACTCAGGACTGAACCGGCCCAGGACCTTCCCATCTCGCCCAGATATTTGGGGCAAGTTAGAGTTTCTCCACCAAGGAGGCAGCAGAACCTACTGGCAGGACCCTCTTGGTGTCGGGTTGTTCTGTGGGTCTTGCCAGGATGGTGACCCCTGGAAACGTCTGCCAAGGCTGGGGCACCCTCCTCTCAGGGCCCAGGTCAGAAGAGTAAGGATACATGGCCAAGGGTCAGCACTGGAGTTGCAGGGACCTGGGAGGATGTTTCTAATTGAAGTTCAGTCCCGTGTATCCCCATGAGGGCACAGAGCTACCCTAACCCCAGGGCCCCAGAACCCTTTAGGAAACCAGAGGGTCAGCCTGTCTGTGAAATCTGATTTGTGAACAGTGGCTACTGATACTTATGAACTTGTGAGCTTGGAACCTCTGCTCTGAGGCTCAGTGAGACTGGAGCTGTGTTGGGATCACTGGATGGTACTTACGGCTGAGGGGCAGAGGATCCTAGGGCGGCCTCAGAGTAGATCCAGAAGAATCCAGTGGCTGCTAGGCTGGGTTAGAGATCCTTCCTGGGATCCTGCTTCAATGCCAAGGTCACTGTCCAAATTAAAGCCAGGCAAGGCAAGAGATGGAGGAAGAAGTTTCCCACTGAGGTCTAAGTTCCCTCCAGAGAAGCTCAGAGTGATCTAGGTCTCATGAAGAGGAGGAAAGGTGAAGGGAATAGCTGGTCCCAGGAGCCTGGATCTCATGGGAACCATCCTCCAGTAGCAGCCTGGAGTCACATGCTTAAGGGGTCACAGTCCAGCATATTTTATGCGTCTACCCTGAGGGAGACTTCAGGGCTCAGTGTGTGTGAGGCCTCTCCAGGGTACCTCTGGGGATCTCCTTGCCCTTCTCAGGACTTGGGGCCGAGGATAACAGCAGTGTGTGCTTCTGGGTCCCCATCCAGCTTTTCCCCACATGCCTGCTCATCTTTGTCTCTTTCTCTTTCCAAGTTAGAGAAAAGGAGCCTCTTTCTAGAGAGAAGCAGTGCTGGGCAATATGCCAACTCAGACGAGGAGGATGGCTATGCCTCCCCCGAGGTCAAGAGGAGGGGTACATCTGTGGATGACTTCCTGAAAGGGTCAGAGCTGGGCAAGCAGGTGAGAGTGTGTACCCCTGCATCAGCCCTTGGCTGGCAAGGCCTTTAGCTGGATGCATAGGAGCTTAAAGTTATGAAGACATTGCCCTAACCTGCCTTGGGCATGTGCCCATGTGTTCATATATGTTTGTGTGTGTCCAGGCATAAGTGTCTAGGTATGCACATGCATTTGTGGTGTATGTGCTTGTGTTCATTAGATATATGCATGTGTGTGCAAGTGTATGTGCCTGTGTATGAATGTATATGGTGTGTGTATGTGTTCCTGTTTGTGTATGCTCCTGTGTGTCCGCGCGTGCCTCTGTGTGTACCTTTGTACACAAATATGTATGTGTATGTATGTTTTATGCGTGGACATGTGAAAACGTGTTCCTATGTGTCTATGTGGGTGTGCATGTATGTGTGTTCATGTATATCTGTGTATGCTTGTGTGTGAATGCATTTCTACTTGTCTGGTATGTATATGCATGAGTATGTTTATTCATGTGCTCATATATAGTACCTATGCACATGTGCTCATATGTACTTGTGACTGAATTCCTATATATCATTGTATACATGTTTATGTGTGCTTGTTTATGTGTACAGAAATGTGTGTGCATGTGTGTGGACATGTACATGCATGTCAGCATGTGTTCCTATGCATCTGTCTCTGTATGAGTACATGCATGTGTATTGGGATGAGTATACATGTGAGCGTGTTCCTATGTGTGTTCTCATATGTGGACCTATATATGCACATGTGTCTGTGCATGTGCATACATATGTACATTTGTTTATTTTCCAATGGTTCTTTTAAAAGCCTCAGCGTCACCCCGTGTGAACACTTGCCCTGTCGTGTCCTCTTGTGTGACACTGTATAGACATGTACACATGGGTGCCCTGGCCCTCAGCCATCTGAATTGGCAATGTTGGGCTTAAGCCTCTGTTTAGCTAGTGAAGTACCGAAGTGACAGGTTGGAAGTTGAGCATCATAGGATGTGACTTACCAATACTGCTTGCTCTGTCCCCTGCAGAGTCCAGGATTCTCATGCCTGTCAGAGTGGGGTGACTCATGCTGTCCTCTCTCTGTTGCTTAGACAAAGTCATGTCAGGTTTTGTTTCCTTCACCAAGATGAGCTGCGCATACACTGTTTCCCACATTCCTTGTTACATGGGCTCTACAAGTTGGTAAATATGGGTCCAGGACTCATGGAGGATAGCCTGGAAGCCTGTGGCATGAACAAGATGTCCCATCAGGAGCTGGAGACATACACAATGGTTAAGGATAGTTCTTTCAGAAGACCCAGGTTGGAGTCCCAGCACCTACACGGTGGCTCACCACTGTTTGTAACTCCAGTTCCAGGGGAGCCAATGGCTTCTTCTGGCTTCTTCTGACCTCCACAGGCACTAGGCACACATATAGTGTACAGACATACATGCAAAACACCCAATACACATAAAAATAAATAAAAAGAGAAAAAGCTCTATCTGTGTGCCTTTTTGACCACAGCCCCACTGTTGCCATGGAGATGATTACCACACAGAGAGCAGCCGGGGGTCAGACCTGTCGGACATCATGGAGGAGGATGAGGAGGAGCTGTACTCAGAGATGCAGCTGGAGGACGGGGGCCGGCGCCGGCCCAGTGGCACCTCTCACAATGCCCTCAAGGTGAGCACTGAGCTATGACAGGGTGCCCCAAATTTAGGGGATGCTCCCTTCTGCCCTTTTGCTGGGATCGTTTTATGGTTGCATTCAGGACTTACCTGCTGCTCCTGTCTGTTTTGCCAAGAAGGTCTGGGTACTGGAATTTGGGGGATCCATTTGGAACCCCTGGACACAGCCAGCACTGTAGTGGGAAGAGAACAGAACCAGCCCAAGACTTACATGCTCACACAGTAGTTGCAGCTTCCGGGTTAGCACTGAACTGGCAGTGTGGGGCTGGGCCCTACTCTCCTATGTATGAGGAAGACTCCACGTGGGCTAGGGCCATGCCACTGAGGCCACAGGAGGCCTAGGACAGCACACTCCTGGGTCCATCACCCAAGCCCCATACCAGGAAATAGTCTACACCATCTGCCCCTGGAGATCTGAGATGGAAGGGTGGTTACTTCACGAGGATGGGGGTGGGGGTGATGAAGCCTGCAGGGCTTATTTCTGTAGATCATCCTGCACTATTATGGATGGACAGAAGACAACATTCATTACCGCTGTCTGCTCAGGACCTCTATGGGGACCATATAAACATTTTCCCCATAAAGGTCCTTGAAGGGACTTTGGGGACCTCCATGAGGTCCTGCATGGTATGACTCACACTGTTGTTCCCTCTGCCCCTCCCTCAGTGGGTCCCACACATGCCCCTTCTGAAGACTCCTGATCTGAGCCTCGTACCTGTCCTGGGCTATGTTCCAGAGCAAGAGCCACCTTGAAAGTGCTCATGGGTGGGTCAGGGAAAGGCATACACCTGTGTTTTCCACCTTCCAGACACTTCTCTGGATGGGGGGGGGTATTAGAAGCTGCCTCCCAAGCACTGCTTAACAAAGGAAGGGCCACCAAGGGTACTGTGAAGCAGGAGGTGTGGCCCCATCCATCCCTTACCCTCTATAAACAGCCCAGCAGTATCCTAGGGGAAGTAGGGTCAGGGTAGCCACAGGGGTGTGCCATTCACTCACAGGGCTTATTATGGGTATGGGTTTCAAATTTCTCCTAATGAACTGCCAGTATCAGTTGGGAGTTGTGGCCATACTAGACCCACAGTCTCACATGGTAGTGACAGGCTAAGCCAAGCCAGGTTTCCTGGAGGGACCAGCACCCATGGCCCTTCATCTCCAACTGGCTTGGCTCACCTGCCTACCCCATGTTACCCTCTTTTTCAGCTATCATCCTTCACCTTCATAGTGCTCAGCACACCTGAGACAAACATCCTTGAATGCGGTGCTATAAAGGAGAAAGTTACATGAGTTAGCAGATCCTGTGCTCACCCACTCGTGGGCAATGGCACAAGCATACAGTAGACTGCACTAGGAAACAACCCCCCCCATGGTCCGAGGTGTCCACAGACCAGTGGGGGCAGCTGGCAAGGCCATCATGGGTACTCATTATAAGATATAACCCCAGATCTCAGCGAGGGATAAAAGCAGCTTTCTCAGAGTCAGCCAGATCTCCCAAAGGGGAGTATAGAACAGTGCTGGACACCAAAATATGCCCTTTGGAAATAGACAGGGGCCGAGGGCTGGAGCTGGTAGGAATAGTGTCCATGGAAATGTAGGCTAAGGCCCGGATGCAGGAGGGGTTTGCATAGCAACCTCAAGACTGGCTAGCTCAGTGCCAGCTGCTGAGCCCAGATGGGCCAGATATGGTAAATACATCTCAGGTGCAGAGGCAGAGAACCTTGGTCCTTTGTAGGCACCAAGTGGGCACTGGGTCTGCTAAGGCAACGTTCACTAGACCACAGGTGCGCTTCAGCTAAGGGAAAGGTGGGTGGGCTATCAGCTGGGGCGCTAAGTGCTGGGAAGGCAACAGTCCGCAGGACCGGACAGGGATACGGTGGGGCCACCTCCAGCCACACTGGGCATTCATTGTGGCTGCAGGGAGTCAGCCACAGTGGCAGACAAATTCCTCTCACTACTCTGGATAACCCCTCAACATAGGAACAGGCAAGGGCCTGGGAGCATTGTTTTCTCCCAGCTGGGCCACCTTTTCTCCCTCTGGCTCACCTGCATGGCGTCTGCTCCTGACGTCCGTCCCGCTGTCTCCTCTGTGTGCTGTCCCTCACCTTCTGCTCTGCACCCACCACGTGACCCATTGCTCCATCCCAGAGCCCCAGCAGGCATGCTGCAGGTCCCCCATGAGCAGAGGCTGCCTCACGCTGCATCCTCCTGCCTCCCTGCCAAGACTAATTCTCTGTGTGTTTTCTCTCCTTCCTCCACCGCCTCATATCTGGTCATACACCGCTCTCTCACACATGCTGTCCCCAAGGAATGCCATAAGGCTAGGAGCTTGGAAGGCGCTTTCCTGGAGCAGCCCGAGTTCCCCCAACAGCCCCACCGCAGTAAGAGACTGTTCAGTATCCCTGAGGTAGCTGAGGAGGACACGGAGCATGGCGAGCCGCTGCTCAGACAGGGCATGGGGTCCTCCAGAGCCAGGGCCTTGTTGGCTATGGAGCGTGGGCCAGTGCGGTCCTGTTGGGGACATCCAGTCCTACAGGGTTCCTGGCTCCCTGCAGAGCACAGGGGCCCAGGCATCCATATGGAGGATCTCTTTCTGGAAGACAGAGGCTGTCGGTTCAGCCGCTCGGCCACCAGGAGCCCGGACAGTGGTTTGGACTGTGGCAGTGAGGAGGAAGAATCTCGGTTTAGTTTCAGGAGCACCTCGGCCAAGTGCAGTCCAGGCCCTGGTCACTGTCCATGTAGGAGAAGCCCAAGGCCCCTGCTGGCCCGGAGGCGGACGCTGACCCGACAGAGCAGCATCGAAGAGGACTTTGGGGAGCAGGTGGACCCCAGTGATGTCATCAGGAGCGATGACGCCCAACTCAGCCCGGAGAGGCCCGTGCCCAGGAGGGATGGCTGGGACGAGGCCAGCGACCACGAAGATTTTCGGGGTGTCTGGAGGAAAAGCCCAGCCATGCCCGACAGTAGGGCAGCTGAGCGTCTGGCACAGCCTCCTCCCCGAGTGGCAGACGGCCCTTTGGTGTGTCAAGTAACCATCCTCCCTGCGCGCTTGCCAAACCAATCCGTGCTCTCATCCTTTTGTTGGTTTTGCCTTTGGTTCGGGTTTTGGAGTGCATCAGGGGACTCTCTGGGCCGCTCTCTTTGGTTCTCCCTGCATTTTTGATTTCTTCAGTCCCATTGCTTCCCAGCTGCTTGACCATCCCGAAGGTTTTCTTGCTTTGGAGTAACAATCTCCCCCACAGAATCAGCGATGGTTACGGCTGCTTTACTTAAAGGACAACTGAATCTAAGTTTTAATTAAGGGTTAGCTGAACTGCTGAGTATCTGGAACTCGAGAAACACACATCCCCCACCCCCCTAAAATGATCCTTAGGGGCCCACGGAGGATGGTTGGTATGATCAAAGGCTTTTTGCCCTTGTTGTTTTGGCTTTTTAAGTTTCCCTTTTTTCCTTTTGGCTTTCATCTATAACTGTTTAAAAACATGGAGAATAACCGGGGAAGAAACTCAGTTTTGCAAATTGTTCCCAAAGTCTTCCTCACCCCCACTCTCTGTTCCCTTGGTGTCTACCACACAGCAGGGGGTCATCCAAGGCTTCATGCATTTCTGCAATTGTATCCTCTCTACAACATCTGTACCCCTGCTGTGCTCAGCTGCCATTGGGCACACAGGTGGGCCATCAACACGGCAGCAAGCCACCTTCTGAGCTTTGCACTCTGGGATCTGTCCACGCCAGGCACTCCCCGCACCCCATGGCGCCTGTCCAGTCTCACCCATGGCTATAGGCTCAGACAACTTGGCTCCTGAGTCCTGGGAATGGCTACCAACAGGCTGATTCTTACCGACCTGCTTCCCTTCAGTCAGTTCTGCCCCTTAGTCCAGACGAGAAGTCGACATCTCTAGACAGAAGGCCTGCTCGAGCCCAGGTTAACCACAGAGCATGATCAAAGCTGATAGTACAGGCACTACCCTCTGAGGGTCCAGAACCCTCCAAACCCCTTCAATCTGTGAGGGACTTTGGGAACTACAGCAGTGTATCTCTGCTACTGTGATGCTTGAGGGTGGGACAATAAAACCAGGAGAAGACTTAACTGACATGGAGCCTGAGCTGTAAACCATAGTCAATTTGCTTCAGAGGATTTGGCGTCAGGAGCAATAGCATCAACCAAAAGCTTCCTCCTATGACTCCTTTGGACTCCCAGCCCTACCAGCCCCACTGCGGTGAGTCCAGAAAGGACCCTGATGTAGAAAGCAGGCTCCTGGACCCGGCTGGCTCCTCCCCCAGGTCACTCAGCTAACCTTTCAGTTAAAAGCTACGTTTAGTTGCCTTTAGTGCTTCTGCTTCTGATCCGGATTGATTTGGCTTTAACTCCTCTTTTCCTTCCAAGGCTGGCCAGATCTAACCACGGTGTTCTCTTGGGTCTAGATTTTAGGAAACCCCGCTTTGATGGGGCGAGGAAACCGGATTGATCATGTGAGCCGAAGGTATTCTCACAGTGGCGGAGGTCCTCAGAGGCACCGGCCGGCGATGGCTCCATCCATTGGTTAGTGGCCTGGTCCCTATCATATACTCTCTGTACACCACCTATTTAAGAACAGTTCACGGGTCACACATTAGGACTTTTGTCCCGTGACAAATGCCTGAGAAAAACAATGAAGAGGAAGAAGGATACTAGTACTCATAGTGTCAGGGTTCAGTCCACCGTGGCAGGGAGGATGTAGGAGGAGGTTGGGAGGGGAGACACAGAGAGAGTGGGGAGTAGAGGAAGAGAGAGAACAAAATACTCTAGCTACTGGCTTGATCCTTTCCTCTCTTATGTCATCAACCCCAGCCCCTGTGATGGTGCCTCCCACATTCCCACATGGAGAACACAGTTCCTCCTGCTTGATCCTTTCTGGAGCCACTGTCAGAGACATACTCAGAGATGCGCTTTAGGAATTTCCTGACAGGGAGGGGGGTTGAGTTGACTATATACCCCAAATATCCAGATGAGCTCCTGGTGAGTGGAGTCATCTGAGGTCATAGGTCATATTGGTGCAAGTCTTGGTAACACTTGGAAGCTGGAAGTGTCCCTAAGACATGTGCTCCCTTTCTTACCCACCACTGGCCCTGCCCCCTTGCCATCCACCTCAATCCTATTCTCTCCACCCACTCATGACACCTGGGCTTCCTTTTCTTACAGACCATTTGGGATTCAGTCAGTGGGGCTCAAAACTGTCATTTGGCTGTTGGTTTTCACCAACTCATGCTAAGGGTGTCTGCAGATCGGGCGATAGTGCTGCCATTGGGATAGAATCATGGGGACAATAATTCTAAGAAGTGGTGTTCGTGAGGTAACAGGGATCAGGAGGATCCAAATACACCAGGCTTCTGTGAACACACACACACACACACACACGCGCACGCATGCACGCACACATGTGCATACACACCATAGGAAAGACACTAAGCAAGAATGGCTGGGAACAATACCAGGTTCGCCATTTCAGAGTGGAAGAAAACCTGCTCAGGTGACCCAAAATTGGAAAGGATTCAAATCACAGCGAGCAGGAAGCACTGGAACATGGTTCTTTCCCCAACCCCAGGAGGAAGCCAAACAGCAGTAGGAATCCCTTCTGGGTTCTTCCTCCTGCATGGCAGGGAAGGTTTTGCTTCTGCAGCTCTGCTGGCATCACCAGGCTTCTGCTTTACCCTTAAGTATGCCATGGGATGTTGGACGTCCTCAGCCAGTGGAGTGTGACCCACCAAATCCCACCCAACCACCACCACCAAAACCTGTCTTTACTAATCCAAAAGATAGCAAGAGGTGTATGGCCAGACTCAAAAAGCATGGACCCCAAGATAGCTGATCAGTTCAGGGCTCCGCTCTCCTAATCCTAGCTGGGCCAAATGTTCTTGACAAAGTGAGCAGAAAAGGGTTTGTGCTGTCCTGCTCAGTGGGACTTCTATCCTGAGACTTGAGAGCCAGGGCTGACCCACTCAGGGTTCAGCTCCTGCTCTGCTAGCCAAGTTGCCTGCCCAGTCTCAGTGTTATTGTTGGGCAAAGAAAGTGTACAGTGCTGCTGGAGATGTCACATGGCCAAATAAACAGGCTTCTATGAATTCCACCACCACCCCACTATCCCACACAGAGAAGTCATAGGCAGGAATGGACATTTCTATGGGCACTGAGATTTATGTCATTTAAGGAATTAGAGTAGAATTCCTACTTCAGTCTCCCAGGCCAGGAACTTATTGTCATGACCACAGAAAGTCAGAGACTGAAAAGATAAAAAGAAAGAAAGAAAGAAGAAAGAAAGAAAAGGTAGGGACATCCCATGCCCAGATATTCAGACATCCTTGTCACTGAGAGCTGAGGACAGCCTTTACTGTCTTGGTTGGGACCCTTGTCATCGAATCTTATGTAAGATTTGTCTGGATTCTTAAGGTGAAGAACTCGAGAGGCTGCAGACATGTGACTGGCCCCAAAAAGAGTAATGCCGTGTAACAAAGATCACATCCTTCATCCTAATACTTGAGAATGAGCCCATGGCAGCTCCCTTATCTCTTTTTAGTTCTTGTAGTCACCCAAGAACCTGTATGAAAAGCATAACTTAAACCCGGCACTTTGCACGGTGTAGAAAGACAAACCTAAGTGCCTGTGAACAGCTCGGAAGGAAACATCCATGCAATAGGCCTGTCACTCACCAAGAACACAGGCAGGGGGGCCAAGGAGTCAGTGAGTAATTACCAGGAGTCAGGGGTCAGGGAACATGTTTCTCTGCTCCTCAGTTCTCTTTGCATGTTAAAACAGTAGCCATTAGGGTCTGGAGCCATGGCTCAGCGGTGAAGAGCAGTTGCTGCTCTTGCAGAAGACCTGGGTTCATTTTCCAGCACCTACACAGCAACTCACAACTGGCTGTGACTTCAGATCCAGGGGATATGGCGCCATCTTCTGGTCTCTGCACACACATAGTTCGCATATAAAATAAATGGTAAAATTTAAGGAAAAACATTAGTAATTAGCATTTTAGAAACCTGCCATATTCCAAAAGCATCAGTTTTTCTTTCCTAGAGGTAGTGAAGTCTTCATATCATATTTTCCTGGGTACATTTTAATAGACAGTGGAGCTACAACTAAGAAATATATGGTGGCTATTAATATTCTGATTTCTAACACTAATATTAAGTTCTGCATGATTTAAAAACAAAGGCTCCTTAGCCCCCTGTCTAATGGCACCAGGTTTCTTAGCTGACTCTCTGTTTCAAAAGACATTAGGTTGTGCCTAATTTTTTCCTCAGTAACTTTTGACCTTTGGGTTCCTCTTACTTGCCCATTAAATGCAAGGCCTGGGGGCAGGGCGCCACCGTTCAGAAAGCGAGTGGTCTCACCCAAGTGTAATGGAGTCTGTCTTACTAATCACCTTGAATTCTCCCTCATTGTTTCCTATCCTCCTGGTGGTTTGGGGGAACACAGCATATCCTATGCCCACAGGAAATGGTGACAATTGAAACTAGTTGGGCAAAGTCTAGCCATTCAAAAGACAGACTCCGTCTCTGCTAACAAAACATTGCCTATTGTAGACAACATCAGACGTTTCGGTGAGACTGATCACGCACCAGCTGCAGCGGCCGCTCCTGAGCGCAGGCACTCCTGTGGACCCCGGAGGACTTAATGATGTTGTCCAGGGGAAGCTGACCATAGACCTCCATCCTTAGCCTCACACTCAGCTCCTGACCACAGAGCCTTGCTAGCCACAGAGGTGCCACGTCACTCAACCCAGAGACGCACAAAGAACTGACAGACACCAAATGCTGGCCAAGGCCCTACCCACAAGTTCCAATCCCAGCACTGTTTCTATAGCTGAAACTTCTTCAAGCAGGTCACATGACAGGGAGCGAAGCTCCTCTTGCATAACCAGCTGGAGCCAACATGGGGCCCGCCAGCTGCTCTGCTTCTACACATCATCCTTTAAGAGTGGCTGTGGGGGTTGTCAGACCGCTGCCTGCCACAACCACAATGAAGACATTATCAGACCAGGCTGTAGAAAATGTTCCAAACACAAGTTAAAGGGCATTTTGTGTTATTGTATTTTATGTTTTTACAGTTACTGAATATTATTTATAGACCCATACATACACGTCATGTGTATCTATATTATTAGCGTTTGTCTAATGGCACCAGGTTTCTTATTCTTTATCCATATTATTAGCGTTTGTCCTCCTGCATATCTGTGCTCCACGTACAGGGAGCCAGATACCCTGGAAATGGAGTTACAGGTTGTTGGGAACCACTGTGTAGGTGCTGGAAACTGAACCCGGGCCATCTCCAAAAGTAGCCAGTGCTCTTAACCTCTGAGCCGTCTCTCCAGCCCTCGAGGCATGTTTACAATACATGAGCAAGAAAGGGAGAGATGCCAGGACAAGAAGGCAGTGGTACCAATGGTTTCTACCCTAAGGTACAGATGGCATCGGAGAAATAAAGACAAGGGAGATAGTATGGTGTGGGGGTTTCTCATGTCCCCTCCTTTTAAATCTGGAAGATTTTAGTTTTTTTTCGCTTAGATTTTCTGACATGGGACAGGTAAACATTACATATATTTGGGGTCTGGAAAATGGTGACTATGGAACGATGGGGGATGACCAAGTGTGATGACCACTTCATAGTGCAGGCGTGCATCTTTGCATCATTACGGGGGCAGGCTGAAAGAAGCCACCTCCTTGGTGTTCTCTGTCTACCTATGACGTCCTCTGAGTCCCAGGCTAGAGATAGTTGTTGGGCCAGGTTGATCTCCCAAACCTCTTTTCCTCCTGCCAATTTCGGTTCCTGATTCATTCCCAGGATCAGGATGTTACCTGGCCACGGATGCAGCAGGTTCTCAGCTTGTGGGCTGTGAGCCTGGTGGGTGTTGAATGACCCTTTCACAGGATCGCATGTCAGATATCCTGCACGCCTACATCATGATTCATAACAGTAGCAAAATTACAGTCATTAAGCGGCAATAATCTTCTGGCTGGGGTCACCACAGCATGAGGAGCTGTATTAAAGGGTCGCAGCACTAGGAAGGTTGAGAAACACTGCTCTGTTGTCTCCCTCTCTATGAAATGCATGCCTATATACATGTGTGTGCATGTGCACACAACTGGCCACTGCATTTCAGCTTCCACATTCTCAGATTTGTCCAACTAGACACAGAAAGTATCTGAAGAACACTTTCACCTGCCCCAAACATACACAGACTTCTATTTCTTGTCCCCACCCCCTAAACTGCAGGACAGCCAAGCATCGACACTGTATTGGAAGTGCCCTGGAGCCAACTAAAGTGCCCAAGATGGGTGGGGGAGGGGATGGCTAGAGAGGTAGCTCAATAGTTAAGAACATGTATTGCTCTTCTAGTGGATGTTTGACTGCAGAAACTCCACCAGGAGACTCACAACCTCTTGTAACTTCAGCTCCTGGAGGATCTGACTCTTCCAGCCTCTGCAGCCCCTGCACTCATATGCACATACCTACACATAATTAAAAACAACTCCTTTTTAAAAAGTGCCATAGTGGGAGGGGCAAAGGTTCTAGTTGCCATCTTTTTAAGGGGCAAGATTATGGTGAAGTTCAGAGTCAGCATGAGAGGAGTCTGCAATGGGCACCTCACAGGTATAGCCAGACAACCGCACACCTCATGATGTCAAGTGACTCTC
>LOJH01043959.1:13952-26027 GCA_001685095.1 Ellobius talpinus | reverse complement strand
CCCTCCCTCCCTCTCTCCCTCTTTTTCTCTTCTTCTAACAATAAAAACTACAACAAAATAACAAGAATTGACAACCATTGGTCATTGATATCTTTCAAAATCGATGGACTCAATTCCACAATAGGACAGGCTAATAGAATGGACATGAAAACAAGATGCATGCTTCTGCATACAAGAAATTTAACCCAGCATCAAAGATAGACATTACCTCAGAGTACAAGGTTGAAAAGAGATTTTCCAAACATAGGGTCCCAAGAAGCAAACTGGTGAATCTATTCTAATATCTAACAAAATAGCTTCAAATCAAAATCAAAAGATATGGGGAAGGATACTTCATATTTACCATAATAAAAAATACCAAAATGCTATTTTATTTTCAACATCTATGACTGTGGCAATTTGAAAGTGCCACAATGAAAGTGGTACTATTAGGAGGTGTGATTTTTTTTGAAGTAGAGGTAGTCTAGAAAGAGGAAGTATGTCACTGTGGGGGCAAGCTTTGAAATTTCCTTTGCTCAAGCTAAGCTCAATGTGGTAGACAGTCTACTTCCTGTTGCCTATGTAGTAAGATGCAGAACTCTCAGCTCTTTCACCAGAACCATGGCTGCTTTCATGCCACCATGCTTCCTGCCATGATGATAATGGACTAAACCTCTGAATTTGTAAGCCAGCCCTAATTAAATATTTTCCTTTATAAAAGCTGCTGTGGTTATGGTGTCTCTTCACAACAATTGAAACCCTAACTGAGAAAATGCACCTAATACAAGGACATTCACATTTGTTAAATATAGGTTATTATTACTTCTATGGGGAAGCTAGGAAATTCAATGTCATAGAAGTAAATAGCAAATTACTGATTATCAGGGACTGAAAAAGGTTTTAAGGTGAGATGTTGAGAAGATGGATAATGAATGAGTCCAGGGTTATAACTGGGTAAGTAGGAATATTTCTAATGTTCTGTATCATAATGGGATAACTGGTTGACTTCTGATGGCATATTATAACACAAGGGAATGGCAAATAGTTGAGGTGATGAATAAGTCAATTATATACATTTATAATACACTTATATTAATGTATTAAAATATTATACTATACTATATACATGAACATGTAAATTAGTTTATATATCTCAAATTAAGATAATTTATGAGAAAAATGCATCTGGTGAGGATGTTTGCTTTGTGATGAAAAATATGGTGTGGGTAAACCTGCTACTTCATATGCAGTAATTTTATTATTGTACTTGGGGATAAAAATACAAAAGTTTCTCTTCTTGTCACCAAGGATCAAGAAAACAGAGAAGAGGAATTGGGAGAAAGTGGACTCTTCCCGGCCATTTATAACCAGTAGGCTCCTCATAGGTCACAACTGACACCCTTTCTTCTGTGTTTATTTGAACATAATAGGACTCTTCATTCCTATGCAGAGACAGTTTTACTTCTTTTGAGATTTGTTTATTTTTTATGTGTATGGATGTGTTGCCTGCCTGTAGAACTCTGAACGTGCATATGCATAAGTGCTCAAGGTCATAAGATCAAAGATCCTGGGACTGGAGTTACAAATAACTGAACCACCTCATGGGCGCTGGAAGTAGAACCAGGGTTCTCTATGAGAGCAGTCAGCATTCTTAAACTCAGCCATCTCCCCAGCACTTCACCAAAGTTTTAACATGAACTAGGAGTCTTTGACTTTAGTTGTCCTGGTTATTTGTAGCTTATTTAGATAGTTATTATTATTTTAATGATTTATTAAACTTTATTTGGGATCTCATGTTATACTGCAGTGAGTAATGTAAGTTAAAGATGTGCAAGCGCCTGCACTACAGACACTATTTGATTTGCTTGGACTATGAAAGGCAGACTCTATAATGACCTAGATGAAATGCTCCCTGAAGAATTGAATTCTCTGGATGCCTTGAACAGTGTACCAGTGACTGTTTCATTGTGAGTGTGTGTAAGGCTCTGCAAGTGCTTTGCCAGGGATGTTACAACATATGATTTAAATCTAGGTGGCTTAAAGCAATGCTGGTTTGTTTTCTTACAATCAAGGATGGCCAACCATTGAAATCAAGACATCTGAGAACCGTGAGGAGTCCACTTGAAGAGAGGGAGGAGAGTTTATATGAGCAAAGGGGACAAGATCATGATGGGGAAACCCACAAAGACTGCTTACCCGAGCTAGTGGGAGCTCACTGACACAGTACTGAACTAGGCCATCTGAATGTGGTGACAGTTCTGGGGCTTGGGCATTCTATGGGACCTCTGGCAGTGGGACCAGGACATATCCCTAGTGCATGAACTGGCTTTTTGTAGCCCATTTCCTACAAAGGGATGCCTTGCTCAGCCTTGATACTGGGGGAGGGACTTGATCCTGCCTCAACTTGATATGCCAGACTTTGTTGACTCCCCATGGGAGGGGGGCCTTACCTTTTCTGAGGAATGGATGGAGTTGGGTGGCGGTGGAAATGGGGAGCATGGGAGGAGATAAGGGATGGGTAACTGTAGTTGGTATGCAAAATGGAAAAAAAACTTTTAAATAAAATGTTTTTAAAAAGAGAGAGAAGGGGTTGAGTCTTAAAATTGCAAAAAGAAAAAGGAAAGAAGAAAAATCTGAGACATATGGTCAATACCATGTCACAATAGAATCTTACTTGCTATAGTGATATACACATTAGTTGTAAATTATAAGGATTATAAAAACAAAGTAGGCTATAGAGGAAATGCGTTCGCTGTCTTTCCTTTCTCTAGGGAGTTGCTGGGAGTCCTTTCTGTTTTTTGACTGGAAGATTTGTCATTTCCACCTTTATCTCTGTTGGCGAATGATTTTTTTCTCTGTGTCTATACTTCTTTGTCTTTTAGTTCCTTTGTGTTTTCCTTGCTGATCATTGAACCTGAAGCGCTGTGAGTGCTAGGCAAATACGCTCCAACTAACCTACACCCCTACTCCTCTCTGCCCTCTTCACCAAGAGACATCTGTAGTTCTAGAATAAGTACACACTTCCTTAGTTTGATCTCATCCTAACTAACCTTCCTCTGCTACAAATTTATTTCCAAATAACATCGAACTCTGAGGTTCTGTGAGGGACCCGAATTTTGGTGGACACCATCTAGCCCATTCTTCTTGTCCTCTGTCACACTTCTCTTCCCATGTTTTTCTTGCCTTCTTGATTGTTGAGACATGTTTGGTGACATGTTTGTCAGGCCTTGTTATCTTTGTTATCTTTGTCTCCTAATTTCTTCCCTGAAGGTGGTGACTTTCATAGCTTTCCCTGGGCCACACTCTTCGCCAAGCCATGCACTTCTTTTGACCAGCTCCTGTATTGCCAAGACAATGCCTCGCTTTCTTAGGCAGCCATATATGAATAGCTCATCATATTCCTACCTTGCAAGTATATTTATAGAGGATTAGGATACTAGTCATAGTTAGTATTTTTGAAAACATTTTTCTGTTCAATCTATATTTGAGTTATTTCTGATTCCCTGTAACTCTTGCTACTCTAGGGCTGTTTGTTTATTGAAGTTGGGCATCCCTTCAGAGAAAGGGCAGAAATGAGGGGTGAAGCAAGGACACAGACACAGACACACACATGAGGGTGGGGGGAACTGCCAGAATCAATGTTTTAATGACTTAGCTTTCTGTCAGAAGAGTCAAACAGCAATAGTGTCTCTATAAACTAGAGAGTGGAGGAAACAGGAGCTTTAATTGCAGTCTGTATTAATATCTTTACAAGGAAGTGAAAAGTCCTTTTGATGGTGGGATGATTACAGTGAGGAGCAAGAAGGGGAGAAGAAGGTTATGAGCGGGAAGAGAGAGAGGGGAAGAGACATGTTCTTTATATTTCAAGAATTTCAGGCGCAGAAAGTTTCTTTGAATCGTGCAATATCACTGATACAAATGCCCCAAAACTGCGCATGTGTCGTACTTCAGTGGCTGAAGGGCTGGAGCTGCCTGGGTCTGAGAGTGGAGGGCATTGTGTAATTCTGATTCCGTGTTTGTAGGTGAAGATGTGAACTTCAGACACAGCAGGGTAAGTGGCAATTGCTCCGAATTCAAGTAGAGACAGTCCTGGGTGAGGGTGCAGGAGGACAATTTTCCCCAGGACCACCCAACATAGAAAACCCAGCAATTAGGTTTGAGCCAATGAACCTGTGAGCCCTTGAGCTTGTTCTTTACACCTTACAACCATTGGTTGAGGTGAATAGGCTTTAGCAAGATAAATAAACTGAGGGAGAACGTGAAAAGTTACATTTCTCTGAGTATATGCCGTGATAGCAAATCAAACCCATCACCTGTTTAGGAGTTAAATTTCCTTACCTTTATTTTCTATCACCTAAACATCTGTACATGGTTTCAAATCTCATGAAAAATTTTTGTTAAGCTCTATTTAAGTCCTTTATACACAATCTGTGGGTTAATCAAATCACTTATTCATCAGAAATAGTGGATTTATTTAGGTTTTTAACAGAATTTCCGATGTTACTTGGATGTTGGTTTTTAACCTGTCTTTAATCTGGTTTATTGATGGCCCTAAAGTCTTAGCTTTTTTTTATCAAAGTAATGTGATTTTTAAGTTAGTAAGCCAAGCACAGTGATATGCAGAAATCTCTCTTTATTAATATTTAAGCTGTGGAGTTCTCCAAGGATACAACAGAAAAAAAGAACGCTTGAAAGAATAAACTTGAAGCAGAATTTTACTCTCAAGTTTTCAAGTTTTCAGGAGATCTTAAGATAGTCCTAAGTACTGCCCTACCAAAACCTTTCAGATAAAGTGCAAGGAAATCTGTAGGATTCGATGTGAACAGACAGAAGTAGGGCAGACGAGCCTTAACTAAAACAAGGAATGTAATGCTTAACCCTAATAGTCAGGCAACTGGAGATGAGAAGATGTCATATATGCAAGAGGAAAATCACTTGTCATTAACCCACACATGAAAGCTCTGATGTAACAAATATTATCAGAACATTATCAAAATTAATTACTTCAATGCCCCTGGCCAGATTCTGAGTATGCTATTTTATTTTAAAATCTTAGCATGTTCTTCCTCCTTCCATTTTACATGACAAAGATGTTGGGGTCCCACTGTATAATTTAGGCCCAGGGTATGCGTGTATCAATGCTGAGTTCTTTTCTTATTTGCTTCGTTCTCTTGCCCTGCACAGTACATTTATTTATTGGACTCTTATTATTCTGATACTATTTCATGCACTCTCAAGTCAGATTACAAAGGAGACAGAATTAGAATTTATCTAGGACAGGCTACTAAAACTGCCAAACCATAACATCTAAGGGTAGGCTTCTAATCATGGGTTCAAGATTATAATTGGTCTATAGCAGAAATCTAGAGTAGGGCCCAAAATCCTGGATATATAGGACTAAGGACTAGAATGCTTGGCTTTCAAAACGTATAGCATATAAAACAGTAATACTCTTTGCCAAATGAGTGGAAGCTCTCCAAATTATGCTACTGCTTTTAAGACAAAAACAGACTGTGAAGAGCTTCAGCATTCTTGATTTTGTTAGCTGGCCAGACACCTCTCAGCAGCAGTCACAGTGAATATGGAGGCACTAGCCCTACCATCTGCATCCTGCCAGACCACCCGTATCTGCATATACATCTCTTTCCCAGGCTGTTTTTGTGTTTGTTTGTTTGTTTTTTTTTTTCCTGGACTCAGGATTTGCTTTGTCTAGGGATTTTTGTTTGGTGTTTGGTTCCTTACTCAGGCTGAGTGTCTCCCTTTAGATTGTTTCAGTTCAGTTCATTTAAGGGGAATTCAACTTAAGTCCTTTATTTCCAGTATTAGCACTTGCCATTCTCATTCTCTTTGTTCACGCTAAAGTCTTGTTCAGGGTCAATTCTCTTTCCTCAAACCAGGCATTATCTCATATCTAACAGTGTTAGGTAGATCTCACTGCTAGAGTGTCACTACTTGTCACCTGTGTTTGGGACCAGCTAGGACATCACTAATTCAGTGTTGTGCTTCTTGTCTTCATTAGTCATCTGAGATCATCAGTTGAATGTGATGTTGCTCAGACTTTTAAGATCGGCATCTATTAGTAAACAGAAAGAAAGAAAGCCCAATGAACAGGAATTTAGTAAAAGGAAAGTTTTATTGGTGTAAAAGATTTTGTGAATTAGAAAGTTAGTTCCAGCATGCGGATTTTACCCAACTTTATTGTAATCTGAGCTCTCTTTAAAAAGATTGGCCTTTTGGTCAAAGGATAGTTGGGTCTCAGGTATATAACTGAGCTACTGAAAAATTGAGCTTGCCAAATTTTTGGAAATACGCTACTGAAAAACTGAGCTTGCCAAATTTTTGGAAATACAAGAAGTGAACTTAAATGACTAAGGTAGGGGTTAGATATACAGTTAATTAGGCTAGCTGATAGCCATGCCAAGCTGTGTGGGGTGAGAAATCTGTGACTCAGAACATTAGAGCAAACACAGTTGAGTATGGATTTTTGTCTGTGAGTAAAATTCCCAAAATATTTCATGTAGATCAGCAATGATGCTTCGCATCCCTGTTTCCATTTTCATAACCTGGCTAATGGAGCATTGTGGATTGGAGTTTGTGTGAAATAACTGTCTGCCAGAGGAACAGGAAGTCGGATAAACATAGCATACAAGATCTAGTATTTTTATTACGATAAGGAACTAGATTGGAAAAACTAAGACAGATTTGCCATTGATGTTCTGCCTTTTCCATTCTCAGTCCTCTTTCTCAAATTAGTATTTCATTTTTGGCTTCTTTACTGTACAGTCCATGCTGGACTTGAACTCACTGTCATCCTTCCTCATCCTCCCGAGTAGTTGGGATTGCAGGTATATGCCACCAGGTCTATCTGTCTTTCCTATCTAATATTTGTCCCACCGTCTTGAGTGGTTCCTATGAGCCCTTCATTGACATTGTCTCACTCACACTATTTAGGTTCAAACATTATGCTCATATTAGAGAATAGAGATGGAAGTATTAAATATTAAATGAATACTTAATGTTAATGAAACTGTAGTTAACAAACATGCAACAGTTGACTAACCTAATTCAAGCTGTCAGGGAATAACCATGAAGTATTTTATGACGCGTCATCATGCTCAATAGTGTCCACAATTGTACAAGATACTGCTGAGTGGCTCAGGCTAGCAGTGTCACGAAGGAGGTGGGTTACTTCAGGTGTGAAATTCTGTATAACAGATATATTCCATACATAAATTAAAAAAAACTGGTGATCTAAGAAGTGACTCACACTACTTCTGCAGGAAATTACTCTAAACGGGCTACATACAGTGTCCTGTTGTGGATTTGGTAACAAGTTCTCAGGCTGTTGTCTCTGGCATAGTACCTTCTATCTGCTAGGACATCTCCTGCCTGCCTTTCAGGCTCAGCTCAGGCTCACCACCTGGAGGCCTGAAGTAGCCAGTGCTAAGGTGTGACAACATCAAGTCAGTTTGGTTAGTGCAGCCTGAAAAAAAAATGTTGAATTTCAAGAAGAAAATAAAACTTAATTAAATAAGCTGACCAATTCAGTCTGTAAGCTATCTATGTTTTTATAGGAAAGGGAAAGCATACATTAAGACTAGCGTAGTTTTTCTTTTTATGTTTGTTCAATACAATACAACACATAATTGCATGCAAAATTGTCCCTACTCTGTGTTCTAAGACTTTTTGGAAAACACTTGCAGTGACAATGTGTGTATCGGACAACACATGCTGCCCCCCTAAGAACTGAGTGAGGGGAAGAGTCATGTCTGCTGGTCCTTTATCTATTATTTGGGACAGTGTCTGTCACAGTGTAGCTGTACGTTACCGTTTCTTAAATTTTTAATTCAACTATTTAAATAAATAGAAAAGGATCAGATTATCCACATTTTTCTCCAAACTCTAAAACTTTCACTCAGAAATTGTCGAGGGCTTTATGGTATTTTTTTAAAAAAAACCTATGCAGAGCTAAACATTTAATAGAAATAAACATCCCATGCCCACGGTGTGGAGTGTGACCAGCCAACCACATCAGAGCCACACGTAGTTTTCTGGGTTTCTTTACCACAGGGACACACTGAATGATCAGGATGACACACTGAGCCTATGCTTGCACAATGAAGGGTTAAATATGAGTATAAATACGGAGGTGAAGTACAGCTTTAGCCTAGTACAGAGAACCCCACATAAGACATATCCTGAGCTTGCATGTAAGAGAAAGGCACTCCCAGGAAAGCACTGTGCTGCAGTGTATAGGAACGAGATACTTCTAATAGGACAAAATCATAAGACTCCCCTCCACCCCGAGGGGACCAGTAAGTAAACTTCAGTTATTTCCTTTCAGAAATACCACACATTGAATTTTGCTTCTCAAGTGAGTTTCACTCCATCTAGTGAAAGCGGTCTCTCTTACATGAAGGGTTCTCAACCCTGTTAGCCATCCCCTGGAACCCTCTGAAATTCATGGTTCTTCATTCCTTGTAAGCAGTAAGCGGAGAGAGATAGCACTAGCTCACACCCTACAAAAATCGTATTCACAATTCACTAAGGGAGAGAAGGGTGGTGAAAATACTGAGGCTATTCATTTCTAGTGCTTGGGAGTCCCCCCCCCTTTTCCTCAGCAGAACTATGGCATGAATAGAAGGACCCCGCAGTGGCAGTGTGTTATACCAGTTTATCATGGAGACCGTTAAATGAATACTGTACTCGAGATTTTCCTGACAATAACTTTTTCACATGTGTAAATGCACATATTTAACCATTTCACTCACTTCTCTACCATGTTTGAGCTAAGGGGATTGTAGATATGAAACACTAATTTGAGTAAGAAACATACCAAAGCAACTCAGATGATCTCAGATATTCCCCCATTACATTTTGGTGAATTAGTTCTACACTTGTTCTAGTGTAAACTAAAGATGCTTGGACTTTCTCATCATTTTGTAATAGGGAAATTTTTAAGCACCTCAGAGCTGGTCCCATCTCATAGGCAGAACCCTCAAAAAAGAAGGGCTTTTCCAGGCATTTAACTTTAGGGGGCAATTAAAAAAGAATGACCCTCTCTGAACTCCTGGTGTTCTTTCCTCCCACGCGGACTTCCTCTGATATGATGATCATATTTCCACTGAAATATGACAGAGAGCGAGAAGCGAAGCATGATGCGGCTTCCAATGCTTTGGCCTGTTCTGCCCTCTAGCCAAGCAGAGTGGATCCTGGAAGACCTTGGATGGTAGGAAGGGAATAAGCTGTCCTGTAATTACCGCGTGTCTAAGGACTTAGACAGCCCTTCCCTTCCCTTTCCTTCCGCATGCAAACGGCAGCGGCGGCATCGGAAATGAATAACCAGCCCTCGCCCCCATGGAGCTAGGGAAAACCAGGGAGGGCCTCAGCAGGGTAGAAGAGTGACTGGGTGCTACTGCCCCGCGGAGCCCCTCTGCGCTGTCCATGCTGATGAGTTCCAGGGCTGACCCCGGCGAGCATAGCCGAGGAGGTGCCTGGGAAGCAGAGGGGGCTCAGAGGAAGGCAGCCGAGCCGCGCACTCGGCTTTGACGTCGCCGGGCTGCGGCTAGCAGCCTCGCGCTCTCAGCACGTAGCGCACAACGTGACCACACACAGCCTTCCTCCCTGGCAGCCGGGCCGCCTGCGCTCGGCGTCGGCCACTTCTCCATCCTCCTCCTCCTCCCACCTCTCGCCTCCGCGGAGCGCACCCCCCCAGCGCCAATCCAGGGATCCCGGGCAAGCATAGGGCCCGGGGCGCTCCTCCGCCCAGCTCAGGCATCTCTGCCGCAACTGCGGCCCGCGAGGCAGCCACGCAGCCGGGGTGCCCTCAGCGGGCGGCCGTTCCTCCGTTCTGCTCTGGATGCCAACACTCTGGTAGCCCGGGTGGGGAAGCCCTTCTGCGGCTCCCCAGTCTAAACTCCCGCCAGTCCCGACCGCCCCCACCCCCTCCACCTGGCGGGGGCGGCGCGGAAACGAAGAGGACGCGCGGTACGGGTGGGCACGCGTGGACGGTGTGCGGATCTGCTCTTCGCTCGGCATCTTTCCTCTCCTACAAGTGGCGGTGCTCGGACTCTGTTCTTAGCTCCGGGGATCGGTGCTGCAGGCAGGAGCACCCTTTTCGCTGGCGGGGCGCTCAAGGCTGTTGGGGAGAGCCGTGGCGGTGGCAGCAGCGGCTGAGGCTGGTGCCTGGCGAGCTCCTGACGGGCACTCCGCTCCCGCCTGGACCCTTTCGCCCTCCTCTCTCCTCCTCCTCTCCCTCCTCCTCATCCCCCGTTTCCCACTCCTCCTCTTCCTCCTCCTCCTCCTCTTCCTCTCCCCTCTCGGCGATGCAAGTCTGTGTCGTGTAACAGGATTGGCGTTACAATGGCAACTGATGGAATGGGGGAAGGCAAGACAGCAGGGCTGGGGGCTCCGGACTGCGGGAGGGCGAGCCGCTGCCGCCGCTTGATGCTCCTCTGGGGACCTTCGCGAGTTACTTTGTAAAGGCGAACCCGGGCGAGGGAGCCCCGCTTCGCGGCCGGGTCAGAGGCCACTTCCTGCTCCCCGTCTGTCCAGCGCGGTTTGCATCGCACGGCGCCCCCGGGGCCCCTGCCTGCGCCTGCCGCTTGCCCGCGCCGTTAGCCCGGAGCCGCTTCCCCGAAGAACACTTGTCCTCGCAGCTCTGCTTCCCATCACCGCCCCCTGCTCCTCCCAGGCGTCTGCGATTTTCCCAGGCGCCTGGTGTGAGTGCGGCTTGCGTGTGAGTGCGTGTATCGGGGTATTGTGTAGTGGGAGTGTGTTCGCGCGTGTGCTTGTGTGTGTGCGTGCGCGTGTGAGTGTGTGTGTGCTTGTGTGGGGTGTGTGTGTGTGTGTGTGTGTGTGTGTGTGTGTATGAGTGTGGGGTGTGTGGGGCTCCAGCGCTCTGCTCGCGGCCGCCGCCAGGGAAGGACAGACGGACGGAGCTTCCTTCCATCGGGAGCAGTTCCTGAGCACCTCATCTCGGCCCGGGCACAAGTGGAGCGCGCCTAACTGGCCGCTGGCCTCCGGAAGGTTTCACTGCGTCCCCCTTGGGCTGGATATGTTTATGTTCACGTGAAGATGGATTTAGTGTACGGTCTCGTGTGGCTGCTGACAGTCCTCCTGGAGGGGATCTCTGGCCAAGGAGTGTACGGTGAGTGGAATCGCGACGCTATCGTGACCTTGTGATTCCTAGGCAAGATAGGCTGCTGAGCTAAGATGCATGACTCGCGCCGCTCCGGGGCCCCTCCTGGCGTGGCATTTGATTTACACTTCATCACGTTATTGGGAGCTGGAAGGAGGCAGCGAGCGCTCTGCGGATTGGGCTGTGAGCGGCTCCCCAGGCTCCTCGACTGGGGTTCTGAGTTGGGTCGGGCCAACAGCTTCGCACTCGCGGGAACTAGTGGCTTTGCACTTGATTTATCCCCGCGGGGAAACACGGGCTCTTGCAGTCTTGGAATTAATAATGGTTTGGCTGCTTGCAAGCCGCGGTGTCACTGCCGCGGTTTCCCCTAAATGGAACCTTGGAATGTGACCCCCTTGAGTCCCTTTCACATTCCCATCCCTTAATGCCTGGGAAGTCCCTCTCCCTGCAGGTGCTTTCTTCTTTTCCACGTTTTTATCAAAAAAACCCCTCTTTTCCCCTTTTCTGTGAATGTCTACAGGACTTGCTTTTCTGGCTCAGGAAATGGGGTGACAGTTGAGTTGTATTCTGCACCAGCCGTTGCCATGAGCACTGACTTGGGGAGGGGAAATAGCAGGCAAGAGTCTCAGTGCCAGACACAATTAAGGGACATGTTTGTGTGAATGGATGAGCAAATGCATGAATGAACCAAAGATGAAGTCCGCGCGTCTCTGCTACGGGGCAGGACACCACTCTCTACAACCAGAACAAAATCTCAGCTTCAGAAAGCCCAGATCCAAGAGACTTGGGACCTAGGAAGGGCGAAGGGTGAGCTTATTAATTGGAAGGCTTTTGAAGTGCTCCCAAACAAATCTCGGTTCCTTTGCCTGTCAGCAGTTGGCACTCTTGTGTTTAGTCACCTAAGACTCTGACTCTCTCTCTCTCTCTCTCTCTCTCTCTCTCTCTCTCTCTCTCTC
>LOJH01043959.1:0-12793 GCA_001685095.1 Ellobius talpinus | reverse complement strand
GAGAGAGAGAGAGAGAGAGAGAGAGAGAGAGAGAGAGAGAGAGAGAGCTAGAACCCGGGATTCTATCTAGGGTCAAGGATTGCTGGAGAGAAGAGCGGTTCCCTTGAGTTCTTGTCATCTCCTGTCCAATTTTGTTTCTCTTTCTAATTGGCTCAGACCTTTCCAGCTGAAAGGAATTTTTGATTTGTTTTTAGAAATATATGAAGCATGCCAGGTGGTGGTGGTGCGCACTCCTTTAAACCTAGCACTTGGGAGGCAGAGGTGGTGGAGCTCTGTGATTTGAAGCCAGCCTGGTATGCAGAGTGAGTTCTAGGGCAGCTAGGCCTATACAGAAAAACCTTGTCCCTGGTATGGGGGGTGGGGAGATAGAGAGACTCAGAGGAGGGAGGAATTCTGGAAAGATGAGAGAGGAACTTTTCATTTTCCTGACACTCAGTGTCTTTAGGGTTACTTAGGCAAGGCCCCTGTTGGCCGGAAGAATGAGGTTACAGCTTGGCAGGGCAGATAAGCAGGAGTCAATAATTTAAATAAGTCTTGCCTATGTCACTTATCAGTAAGGGGGATGCTTTTCCATTACTGAGTTGGTCACTATGATGAAGAGAGTGGCCTTTGTTTCATGTTATTATGAATGGGGCTGTTAGTCACTTAGCTAGGAAGGCAGTTGGCCTTGTGTGGAAAATATTAATCAGCATCTCTAGCCATTATAAATGTCACAGTTATTAGGTGGGTAAAAATAGAACATTTATATATTACTTTTCAGATCTGTTTTATGGATCATAGGAGGTAGTCTTTCAACAAATGAACCTTAATCATCAGCCTAAACTTTGTCTTAGAACTTTTTAAAAGTGAGGGAGTCAGAGGAGGAGGACTCTCAAAATTCCTGCATCAGGACCTCAAAGAGTGGGCTCCAGCAGTTCCCCCTTATCACCTCCCTCCTGGTGACTGCCACAAAGTCCACTAAAGCCAGAGAATGCTAACACACATTTACATTTCATTGCGTTTACTTTGTAAATCAAGACCTTTCTTCACCTAAAGTGATTTCGTTTTTATGTTTTAAGTTTTCAAGATAAAGGGAACACTTTGTATTTGAACAGTTGGAAAACATTTTAAAGGACATGGATAAATAAGGACATAGATTTTGTGCAATGCTATGAAATGTTTTGAGCATTTTACATTAAGATCTTTAAAAAATCATGAGAACTTTAAACACAAACTTTGAAAAAGTTCGTCTGCTATAATAACCTGCAAACCTGTAAATCCTCCATCACTTCATTTAGTTATCAAATGTAAGGTCATCCCCACCACATGCAAAATATTATTTTTTGCACTGTATTTTAGTGACTAGCAGCAAAAGGAAATAAAAAGCATTTTCTGGTTAAACTGGGGGATCTCACTTCTTGACTGAGGAAACCTGAGCATAAAATTCAGTATTTAAGTCCTAGTAAATTGAGTTATTTGTTTTAAAGTATGGATTATATCATCACGATGAATAAAACCTTTTAATTATGTTGTCATCTAGGCAGAATAAGACTGAGTTAAATGTAGAAGTTTTCTTCCCAAAAGTAGTAGCTTACTGACATCAGTCTTGGGAATTAGCAGTCCAGTGTCTACTGTGACAGTTGATGGAAAGATACTGGCCCTCTGATGTATCCATCTGATAATTCTGATGGAATTTCATTTTTAAATGGGTATTGCCCTTTATATTTATTCCAAATTTTGAATCTTATGTAACATTACAAAATATAATTACATCCACTCCTGGAAGAAAAAGGTGCAAAAAGTTTACAATAGGGTAACACAAGCTTGTGAACTGCTTGGGATGGATATTTTAATGAGATAATACCTATTTTGGCTTACTTGCATGTTTTTAATGGTTATTGTTTTTAAGATTATAACAACTTGAACTTTACAAAGTCACTTGCTTTAAAAAAAATATCCCAAATACTGTTAGGAGGTTAGTTTTGTTTCAATTCTAAATGGTCATTAAATGAACAATGACCTGATACCTCTTTTTTTCTGGCGTTATTAATTTGGTGAGTTCACTCTGCATTGTGTTTGTGGAATTTATTAGATATAGCATGAAGGGTCAAGATGTCAACCCCAAAAGTGTTAGGTGACTCCTGAAATAATCTGGCCTGTATGTTTTGAAGCATTTTCCTGCCAAATCATGTTTTTTGTAATTATTAATAATGATCATATATATATATGTATTTATGTGCCAGAAAGTTGAAGAAAAATTGGTCCATTGGCTTCACTGCATGTATTCTTGTAATCATCTTTCCCTTAACTTCCAGGAGTTTATTTAGTACATCCTGATTATTGCATTAGCACAAACTAATCCCCACTACAAATGGAAAGTCTATTTCTAGATATTTTTAATGGAAAGAAGTCAACTACTTGGTGCCCTGAAATAGTTAAAGCACTGTCTATGCAAAGCTTCCCAGATCAAGAGCCATAAGTAGAATTAAACATATGTACTTGACACATTACCCATCTATATTTACCCATTTCAGGTCATATCAGCAAATCTCACACAATTTAAACATAACATTGTAGGCAGTAGCTGAGAGGAAATGACTTGGCAGGATTGAGAGCAAGGAGATAAGTAAGTCAGGAAGGTTCTGGAAGAAATTTCCAACTGTCAGAGGGTTGAAGCTGATAAACACATTGATTCCAATGGATAAAGCTGCAGCTGAAGGTCGACCGTTCCTTATTCCCAGTCCCATGAGGTTGCCTGCTCATAGCAATGTTATCTTAAGGTATGTTGATTAGGGTTCTGTCCACTGTGTAAATGGATACTGCCTTTGATTGAACCATTTGAAGTTGTCAGCCAGCGGAAGAGGAGAGTTAACTTAATGTTTTTTGGGGACTTAATCTGAAAGCACATGCCATACAATCAGGCTGAAATTTCACTCTCTCCTATCTTCAGCTACTGTCCATAGGCGCTCAGAGAAAAACACCACTGAAGAAAAGGATCTGGGGTGATCTGCTTATCTTGGAAATTTTGGGGGTACTTTTGGCATTATTTGGTGGCTACATTGGCAATATTTCACATGGCAAATAGGCATATAATTTTACACAGTGACATGTGCTTATGTCCTATGTGTCCTCCCTGGGTAAGTCTTACAGGTGACTCTGAAGCAGTTTAGATTGAGCAGGTCATACACCAAGGCCCAAAACTACCTCTATAGTGGATAAATTGATAATGGTGGCAGGTTTCAGACCACTGATGGTCAGAGGTGAAGACATAGAATTTAGGTAATTCTTGTGAAGCCACGACACCAAAGAAATCACATGAAAGCATTTTTTAATCATCTTAATTTCTTTGACAAATTTCATTTATTTTGGTAATAAAGCTTTATGTTTACTTTGTATGTAATTTTTGTTTTGTACTGTAAGCCACCTAAAAACTTCTGTGAGAAGCCAAGACAAATACTTTTTTTTAAAAAAATGTGGGCTTGGTATTCTTCATAAAATGCGTTATTTTAATATAATTTGGATAGAGTTTATGGAGATGTGATTACGCCTGGGTCTCTTGGGTCCAGTTTGTACCTGATTTAGAAAGAGATGGACAGTCATGGATTGCTCTCCACATATCGAGGTGATTCATCACACACATTCCCTGGCCTGGTCTCCCTACTTCTGGAAGATAATGGGAATAATGGGGCTCAAGGATTGTTCCTGTAAAGGACTGCCAACAGCAACATATCCTAGCTTCATCCTGCAACTGAACTTCAGGACCCAATTCCTTGTCAGTTTAAGGAGTGATGTTGGCGAGGAGTAAAGTCAGGGATGCTTTTCCTTTCCTTATTATTTCCCTAGATTGGTATTTTGGAAGAATATTCAAAGTACTCTGTTGAATGAATTTCAAGTATAAATATGTGAAGGTATTCGCTCATTATAATTGCTATTAACTGAATGGTCTCACAAAATGAAATTTTTTGTCTTTGCTTCAGCGACTGTCAATGTAAAGATATCACTTGGAGTAGACTGAAAAATTATTACATTCATAAAAATCTATCCCAAATTTTGTTTTCAAATCTAATTTTAAAAATTTTGACAATGTAAATTCAAAAGGTTGTGAGAAGAGACTTAATGTATCATTAAGTCTAATCTAAGACAAATTGTGACAGGTAGTCTGAGATACTATGCTGTGGGTGAAATTTTATTTTTCCAGTTTATGCCTCTTCATTGCAAAATATTTTCTATACAAATTACTAAAACATTTCATGGTCCATTATCAAGGAATGTATTCAGTTCTTTTGGGGGAGGGAGTTTATTCCAGTTCAATTCCATGTTCTCTTCTAAAATTGCATAGATCCTGTGTAAAGTATCATTTTATTGGTTTCTTTCAAATTTTTAAAACATAATAATTAAATTAAGATAATAAATAATAATATTATTTATTATCTTAATTTGAAAACATTTCAGTTTCTTTCTTACTGGTATCACTTATTGAATTAAGATAGCTATATATATTACAACACAGACTATATATTCTTAAGGAGCTCACAATCACAGAAGACAATATCAACTATTAGAAGCATAATTTTGAGTTTTTATATTTACTGTTGGTTTATCATTTAAATTCTTATTTTGGAGTGGTGAAATGTGTTAGAAATTTTCAGAAAATCTATTCATTCTGTCTGTAAGTATTCTGTGTCTAAAATTTTGCTCAAAATTTGGGTATTTCCTGTTATTAATGAAAAAAATCTATATTAAGAATTGGTAGTTGCCAAATAGGATCACGTTAGTGATATGTTACAATATCATTAAAAATAAATTATTAATATATAATTTTCTCACTGTAAGTAGACTTTGGGATGTGCAAATGTCTGAGTGATTTGGTGGCATGGGAAACGTGGCTAAATGAAAGAAAACAGTTGGTTCTCAGTGAGTTACCCCAGAGCTCTAACAGACAGCTTCTAAGTACTTGATATCTAAAATAAATGAGTAGGAAGTAAAAGCTGTTAGAAAAAATGTATGTGGCCTTTAAATAATGTAAAACAGAGAAAATCATAATTTCTTTTCCGAAATAACTAAAACTTTGCTCAAGTGTATCAAAGCAGGTAGAAAAAGAAAAATGCCTGTGGTTTGACTGAAAGATGCTTTCAGGGAATTAATTAATTAATTAATTAATTAATTAGTTGGTTGGTTGCCTGAAAAGAAGTATGGGCAGATAACAAGCTACCGAAGGGAATTGGTGTCTCTGGAGGAGAGTGGTTTTCTGACGGTTAATTGCGTTGTATAGGACATGAGGAAAGTTAGGCTTGACACTAAGCATTGGTGCATTCCGTTTGCTACCTCTGACTGTTTTGGTGAATTGTGTCTATCTACCTTGGGTAGATGTCCTATTCAGGAGGACGAAGCTACTATGCATATTCTGGGAAGCACAGAGACTGTTTCAAGAAGGCATATGACATACATAAATTTGTGGCCCTGAAATTTTGTAGAGATTTAGCCTAAGTATGGGGTAAATGCAGTCAATAAATCAACATACCTGCTATGTATGCTTAAGGTAGTTATGTGGCAGACAATAAAGTCTTAGATAAGCCATGAAGTTTATCAAGGGAATAAACCAATGGAAAACACAAATTAGGACCGTAAGAATAACCCTGATGATTGGTTTAGAAAGGAAGAACAACCATAGATAGTTGCTGGTGTGCTAGAGTCAACAGAAAGGTGCCGCACCATGGGTGGCACCATGAAAACGCCTTAACATGGTTCGCTTCAAATAAGGAGGGAGGGAAGAGCACTGCTGCATGAATTTCAGGTGGAGGGAAAGTGGCACAGAAAGAAAAGTAAACCAGAAATGTGTGTGTGACAAACGCAAAGAATTTCTTCAAAGTTTATCTTAATTAGGAAGAGGTATCTGTCCTCTAAAGCTTGCCATCATCCTCCAAAATTCTGAGCAGCATCGGCAACATAAAGTGCCTGAAATTTATTTAGCAACATTATGTGCACCAGGATTCAGAGCTGGTATTGTATAAACTGCCAAGTCCTTCTTCACACCATAGGAGAGTTGTCTCAGTTCTTGAGCTCTGCCCAAATCTTGGCAAGATCGTGAAGCGTACATCCAATCCTCTTTGGAGGTGGAGTAGAAACAGCTTTGCAAAGGTTCTTTAAAAAGTTGAGAAGTGCTGCTCAAAAGCAGCAGAGCATGGACTCGGGAAAGAGCTAGAATATCGTGTTCTTTTCATGTAGAGCCACCGAGGTGAGTTTGCTGGTGAGGGAAGATTGCTTAACTGTGCTGCATCACCCCTTTTCAGGGCCGTCTGCTCTGGTGGGAAACGCACAGGCAATGGGGCTTTCCTGTCTGCTCACTCTGTCACCCCAGTTTCCATGGGAAGCACAAAAGAGGGGGCAGTGTGGAGAGGAAAGGTAATGACAGCTAACAGTTTGCTTGTGTTGCGTTTTCTTATTCATGGGACAGAAAGGAGCAAGTGTAGAGAGTTCCCATCGTCTGAAATCTGCCAGTTAAAACCACTGGCAGTTGAACCACATCTGTCAAGCAGATTTTAGGAAGGACTAAGGGATAGGAAGCTCTTTTTTTCCCCTTGAAAAGCAATTTGACCTGTCAGTCTATCTGAAAATGTCTAAAGCTTTTTATGGTTATGGGTAAGTGTTTTTTTTCTTATGTCCGTATATATGGGTTGAAATACAAACAGAAATCCTGTTTTTGTATCAAAGTATATAAATATTAATTCTTTTCTTTTTATTTTATTTTATCTTTTATTCTGAGATTAATTAAAAAGCTGCACTACAAGCATGATTGACTTGAATGAGAATAATATGGATGTGATATAAAAATATTTATACTTTTAATTTAAAGATTAAAAGAGGCAATGAGAGAAAATAATTACAGGAAACACCACAGATTTATTAAGGGCATCTGATTTTGATTTAAAAAATCACCAATATTGATTTCTTACCCAGATGTTCATACAGTTTTTCTTAAAAGTCAATAAACTATATTTAATTGAAATGCTAAGATAAGATATTATTTATCTTTAAGCCATTATAACAGGCAGGTACATTTAGAAAGTTGTTTTATTCAGCATGCATTTAAATAAACATACATATGCATATATGGCTGTAACAAGAATTGGTGATAAAGGAGACCATGAATTTTAAAGAGAGCAAAGTGGAGTATGTAGGAGGGTTTTGAGGACGGAGAGAAGAAGAAAAGTTTTGATTATGTTATGATCTTAAAAAAGATGAAATAATTTTATTTTTTAAAAAATATTTGGTTTCTGTTTTTCTAAAGATGAATTATTCTCTTTTAGAACTCTTATGTATATTCATAAAATTAATGAGATGCATAAATATCTTGATTTATGATTCATAAATCTCAGGTTACACATTTGTATACTAGAATATAACATTTTTTAGTACAATTTTACTTCGGACTTACTGTGAACACACAACAGTATCATGACTTGTGAGGAATGTCTTCATTTTATGAAATGAACAATGTTGAATTTGCATTAGCAATTGAACACGTCTGTACAGTAAGACTAAGATATGAAGAGACACAACTGTCAGGTAGTTTTTGAGTTCATTGTCTGTCATGTCTCAGATCTCAGAATTAGTGAGCTTATACCTGAAGTATTGCCAAGAAGCGTTGTGACTAATGTTTTTATATTGTTTTGTTTCTGTCTTTCTGCTCATTCTTACATAGGCATGTACAGTACTTTTTCCTTATCCTTTGACCCTTCCATTGCTTTTCAAAAATTGGTTTATTTTGCCTTTATGTATGTATGTATTCATTGATTTTTGGGTGGATGGATGTATTGATTGTGTGTATGTGTGTGTCTACAAGCCGCACTTGGCGCTCAGAGGACAGCTTGCAAAAGTCACTTCTCTCCTTCCACCATGTGGGCTTCAGGGGTCAAACTCAAGTTATTGGGCTAGGTAGTACGGACACTTACCCACTTGTTCATTGTGTTCGCTTTTTTCTGTTGCTTCATGTTTCATCTTGGTGTATCCTTTCTGTGCCTTTCCTTCTGACAGAAATGATACATTCCTTTAAATTTTTTTTTTCTTTTCTGTTTTAGCTCCCAGTCAATTAGACCTCAACCTTTGGCTGATATCATTCTTCCATTGTGCACATTTACCTAAATACGTACGGTCCAACTACGGTTGGAGATAGACATCCTCCATTATGGCCATTCTCTATTATATGGTCAAGTGGATAGTTATATGATTACAGTAAAGACTGGATTAGAAACTGCCAAGTCTCTTCCTGATGCAAAGATTGTTCATACTGGACAGCAGCCTGAGTTACTCACTCTCACTCAGGCTGAGTATTCTCTGATAGTTTCCTGCCTTACTATCACGTTCCTCCAGCCATTGCAGCTGACATCCAAAGACCCTTCCTCCCTGTTCACTGTGATGCTGTTCTTGAACTCTATTATCATCACATTATTTTGGATAATGTTTCAAAGCGGATTTTCCTGCTTTTATTGAACCCCACTTGCTAATGCGTTAATGCTTTGAGATTACTTATTGGGAATGAAATGCTTGATACCCAAATGTTTAACCTCTCTGAGGGCAGAGAACTAAAAAAATTATACACAAACATATTTGTATAGTACAAAAATATTTCTGTATTTTATGTAGCTTACATGCATCTTTTCTAAAATAGATTCACATAAATAATTCATAAAATACAAGTGCACATAAGATAATTCAGAGACATTTGCCATTGTCTTTCCTCTTCTATTTTAGTAGTCGAGCTAGAAATAGTTCTCAGTCTACAAAGTACTATTCTTTTACATCTTACTTTATCTTTAGAGATAAATGTGCACTTGGGATCCAGCACCACTGCATGGTCAGAGGACCCTCTTTTCTATCAGTCAGAGATTTGTCATGCCTAGATGTCTCTTGTGAGTTTGCAGTTTACCAACCATTTCTGCAGTCCCCAAAAATACACCTACAAACAACTTTAGCAACTTAAGTTATCGTCCAGGGTAATTGTAGCTAATTTAACATAGAATACACAGTTCTTTAAAGATAAAGTCACAGATATAAAACAAGGGCTGTTACAAGCCACACCCTGAATTAGAAGTTTTATAAATATTACACATCATGCCCTAATTTTTGAATAAAGTGTATTTGAAATATGAAATTCCAGAGGTTTTAATTATTATTGTAAAGCTTCCAGCGACTAAATTTAGAATGGAATATGACATGTATATAAAAATAAGCATTTGTATAAACCAAATTAATTACGAAAGCTATTCTCAGGTACATGAATGCTTAGATTTCTTGTATTTAAACCATGCAAATCTTAAATAATATGCAAAATATAAATTGAGTGCTGACTTTTAGCTTTAACCAAAGACACACATACAAACACACACACAAAGGTATCAGCACTTCATAGCATAAAACTTTTATTCTTGGAGTTGAAAGATTTTTTTTAAAAAGGATTGTTAAAATTCATTTTTGGACTGATAGGGTATTTTAAGCTTATTCATAATTAGAAAGCATAGCATAATAACTTATAAAAAACCTGCCTCTATTATATACTTTGCAGAAGTTATCTTCTTCCATGTAAAGCAGTTGCATGTGGTTTTATATATAAAAACAAATCCCCCTTGTCAGCTGTAAGACTTCATTTTCCCCCAAGCTGATGAACAATCACTGGCCTTGGAAAGATTGATAGTTAAATGCCATATTTGGCCTGATTTCTGCCTTGAGTTCCCTCTGGGTATGGCTCCAGCGTTTTTCACACCGAGTTAATTGAGGAGACTATATCAGTGGATTTCTTTTCTTGAAAATCTTGTGCTGAAGAACGTTGATTGCAAGCTCTTCCCTCCCCTTAGCTAAGCGAGTTCCTCAACCCACAAAGCTTACAAATTAGTGGAGCTTAGAGATTTGTTTTAGGTGTTTAGCTACAGCCTTGCTGCTATAAATGTCATTTTTCCTACGCTTTTGAATGCCATTACTGTGTCATGTAGTAGAACCCTGTGCCATTTTGACTATTGTGTGATTGATACAGAAACTGCTTCCATAGGAAACCGTTCCTAGCAAGAACAGGAAAGGTATTATGTTCAGCTGTTCTGCCATGCATTTCTAAGCAGCTGATGTTTTCTTTAACTCCTAGTCACCCGTAACTTTCCAGAGGCGATTAAGTCACTCAGAATGACTTTAACTCTTATTTGAATCTCTCTGCCTGAGAAGTACCCTGAAATTAACTGTACAGCCATAGTTTATACTTGGAGGTTAATTTTTTCTAGAACAACTAGGTTCATAGTGTACGTCAAAGTCAGATCTCCTTTTTTATTTTAAAAATATGGAGAAGTGTTGCCGTTGAGAATTCCTTCTCCAAAACAGTGACAGTTTTGCACTTTAGCCAGATGCTTGGAAGATGTGGGATATGATGTTTTTTTTTGCACACCGAACAGTGTGGTAATATTACAGGGTGTGGACAACCATTATTTTCTAAACATACACTTCAAATTAAAATGCAAGGGTATGTGAAAGAATAGAGTAAAAATGAGTCAAATGCAAGTGAAGAAGAGTGGTCTGTTTTATACTTTTACTGCTTCCTGCATTTGAGATTACTTACAGAACAGTACGTATGCTTCTTATGTGTTGCTTTCCTTTAAGTTTATGCACCTCACAAGATCCTAGATACCTGTTCTATTTTGATTAATGTTGAACAATGACTTTAACACTGAGTCCATAAAATTGTATACCTAGTAATTAAGTGTATCCCGGTTATGATTTTTCTTACATCTGAATATAACATGTTATTAATAATTAACAATAAGCAAATTGAATGTCTATAAAAGCTATAATAGACATTTGTAAGCAAAATAAAAGATGAAACATCTTTTAAAAAAATGGATTTTTTTTGCTTTAAAATCTAAAATTCCTAGGTTTTCTTAAAGATGGTTCTTAAATTGACCCCAAAATACTTAAATATGGAGTTCTTTCCATTCACTTTCATAATAATGAAATAATTCACATAAATTATTATAGCATTATAGAGCTTTGCACAATTAGGGCAAATCAGAGTGCAGTGTTTACATGCCGTATGTTTGTTTCCTCAGGGACAATTTATATATACTATTTTACCGTAAAATTAGCTAGAAAAGAATCTTTTAAAGAAAAGAGAGCTTGCAATAAAGAAATGAAGAAGGTTGACTCAGGATCAGCTGCAAGAGGTTTTATGTAGAGTGGTTAGGATTCTGGATGCCTCTGGCCATCAGTTGGAAATTTCAGTGGCCTGCATGGGAATTGTCAACAGGGTAACTCTGAAGGACACAAGCTACTGGCCAGCATGCCTTTTCGGAGGCCACATACACAATGGATTCATTAGTTTATTTTTTATTAGAAGTGGGTAAGGAAGTACAAACAGATAAATATGTCACCTTCATACCAGGACCTTCTGAAACCCAGCAGCTTTAATTAGTCTTGCTTAAAGGCAGCTCCTCCATTTCCCTATTTATTTGTTATAAGGAGCTCAAGATGAAAAGGCATCAATGGTCAGAGAGTTTGTGATTCCTACTGTTTCCTCTGGGGAAGTCCCATAGAACCTAGAACTTCATAGACAGGAAACACAAATACAAATGTGGCTCACTGGGAGCAACGGGGCCCATATATACATCTTAGTTCTTAGACAAGAATATTCCACTCCACATTAATCCCACCTCTGAAGCCAACCTATGTGAACTGTGCTGAGACTTGGTAGTTTTTCTGAGCTTCCCAGAAACAAGAAGTATAAGTTGAGGGGAGTTAGTCATTGAATCATGGTAGATATGCATGCTTTGGGCTCCTTGACATGTAGTTTGCGTGACCAATTTCTTCTAATTTGTTTTCAGGCTCATATGTACTGTTTTCATCTAATAATGACAGATTTCTGCAGAATGTGCCTGAACTTACAAACTGGCTGACCAACCCTAACTACTTTTGGCATCACGGTTTCTTAATAGCTTGTTCTCAGGCACTCTGCCTAAACCAAGGCTCAGTTGCACACCATCAACTGCTTCTAAATGTGTGTAGCTCTTGAAAGTGACTGGAACTTACTTAAAACCAGTAGAAAACCAGTAGATGTTTTTAGGTTTTTTTTTTGTACCAGGGTTTGCCATGAACTCTATGAGGTATATTTTCCCACCAAAGATATTTTTAATGTCACAGAGTTTGTGGTCATAGATGAAAGCAGTAGATTACTTCAGGGAACCCTGTACTTTATATATAAAATTTTTGATGTACATAGCCTCTCTGTTAGTCATCATTCCTTCAGTGGTATTCCATAAACAGCAGAATATGTTCTGAACCCATTTAAACCTGATGGATACTGTACTGCTTTCTTTTTTATTGGCAGTGTAAGATGTAATAATTAGTCTTTTCTCCCTCTTTAAATTTTATATACATTGGTGTTTGACCTCCTTGTATGTCTGTGTGAGGATGTCATATCCCTGGGAACTGGAGTAATAGGCAGTTGTGAGCTGCCATGTGGGTGCTGGGAATTGATCCCAGGTCCTTGGGGCTCCAAAAACTTCTACTGGACTCTTGGAAACGGAGCTCAGACATCCCTAATTCCCCTAAACTTCCTGCTCATTCTGCAAGGGCTCCTAACCCCGACTACTGCCCCTAGCTACCTACCCCATCCCAGCTTGCATTCAGGCACCTCCTCCCTTCCCTTCTTCGGGGCCATAGATCCCCCAGCTCAGCCTGTTTGGGCGCTGGGACCGGGCTGTGAGTTCAACCAGGCGGTGGGAGTCCCGTTTCTATAGCCTGCCAGCAGTGGCAAGGTCCCTTGGCCAGCAAGGGGCCCTGA
>LOJH01043957.1:0-13887 GCA_001685095.1 Ellobius talpinus | reverse complement strand
ATCTACACTGTCATTTGGAAAAGATTAGGGCGACACTGTTGCTTGTGCTAATCCATATCACAGATCTCTTCTTTAATGCGTTTAAATGTAATCCTCTATCAGAGGCTGGCTGCCAATCATTTTCCCATCTGCATTCTTGTGTCTGCTACTTGGTACCCTTTTGTAGCACGGACATCTGCCGAGCTCAGTGGTGGTCTGGTTTCTTGGCTGGGTGGTGTAGCCAGAAGATGAAGGCGGAATCAGGGACCTGCACTGGATAGGCTTGGTGCGGTACACACAGAGGGTAGGGAACACTTCTAACGCTCTGTCGATTGAGCTATCCTGGCTCAGAAGGGAACACCTTTGGAAGCATCTGATGAATTACGATTCTGTGGGTGCTTCTGGTCTGAGCAACTGGTTCTAAGCAGAAGAGTTGGCAGGGCTTTGTGAAGGCCATTAGCTGACCTCCAAGGCATGTGGAAATTTTGGTTAGAAGGAAACAGTAACGAAGACTGAGGAAAGAAATGATGTCATGGAGGATTTTTGTAGAACCTGGAGAGCACATGGCTGGGAGGACTGTAAGTAGCTATAAAGACAAATGACACCAGAAACTAGCATGGGGCCAGATCTTAGATGCCATTACCGTGACAAGAAGTGTGGACTTCATGTATTTAGAAATAAAAGAACAGTCTTTCAAGCCAAGGAGGCAGAAGGCCAGATCCATGTGAAGTTGTTCATCCAGCTTTGTGAGATATCTTTGCCAAACCCGGGTAGCTTTCTGTTATGTATGCCAAACTATTAGGTTTCTCACACAATGATGACGAGGAAATGGACATTTTTAACAAGAGCTACAGCTACAGAAGTCACTTCTGCGCTGTCATTCCTTAAAAGGCAGGGAAAATTAACCCGAAATAAGGAAATAAAAGTCATTAGAAGAAAAGGTCATCCCCAAAAGCCCAATAAGGAAGAGTAAGAGGGGAAAGGAGAGGAGGAAGAGGAGGAGAGAGGCTAGGGGAAGGAAGGGGGATGGGAACTTTGAGGAGGCCAGAATAAGATTTGAGGCGTGAGTAGGGTCTAAGGACAGCCCAGGTGACACATCGTCTTCCTTGGATGAGGTCAGCAGGAGCAGGAAACTGAGATCTGTGGGAAGATAATTGATAAGGTTCGTTGCTGTCGTTTGGGAAGCCAGAGAATTCAAAATGATCCAGAGAGCTTTGCTACACTTGATCTCAGCCAAAACGCCCAGAAGCCAGCAGAGAGTATTCCCCAGAAGTGATTTAGTGAAACATCACGAAAGGCTCAAATGTTCGAGTCACAGACCCAGTATGCCCACTCCCGGACAGGCTTGACAGCGCAATCCCAGATAAGTCTATTTTGTGTGCAGTGTGTGCACTTCAGTATTGTTCAGTAGAAAATGAACTAGGAACCGAGATGCTTTGCTTATACCTGAAAGAATTAATAAATAAATTATCATGCTTGCCAAGAATGTTTAATGACATAGGTTACCACTTTTTATGGCTGTAATTATGTTAAATTAAAAGCAGAGATGGCACTATTCACAGCGTATTATTCCAGCTTTATACCAAAACCTCCAGACGCATACATAGAAATTAAGGCAATACATATAAATTACTAACTGTAGCTCTTTCCAAAGGGTGAAGTTATATGTTTATTATCCCTTAGACCTTATCAAGCACTCCAGTAATCTTATATAATTAATCTATATTGTTCTAATTAAAAAAATGGATGCAGTAAAAGATAAAGAAGGAAATGACAGCACTTCGGCTTAAGTTATAGAAAACTGGCTAAAACTTTACATTTAAATACAGTTTATCATAAAGTTGTAAATGATAACATTTTATCATGAAATAAAATGTCAGAATTAATAAAAATGAGATTATACCTCTTTTAATCACAAGGTCTAGCATAATAGCTCTGATTAAATTATCAATTCTATTAAATTTCTGGCAGTTAGAGCGTGATGGAATGCCAGGATTAGCTCCATTGAAACAGTTTTTAATAACACTATGTAATGGAGTCTCACAGCAGACCTACAGACATATTCAGTGTTTTAGAGTATTGCTTTCTGAGCTAAATTGCTTAGCCAGGTCTATGATTGGAGAGCCTGTGTGAAGTTCATATCAATATGCACTACATCATTTTAATGAAGTTATATAATCATGCCACGCACGGCTCTGGTACTGCTTATAGCATCTTAGGATATAAAACGAGAGCCGAGTGAAAATGTCTGGCCAGAGGATACAACTTAAGTGTGCCTCACATAGTGAGATGCCCCAAATTAGACCCAGAAATAGAACCTGTATTTCTAAGAAGAGCACTGATGTCTTAAGCCATCGTGTGCTTCAGTGATGTGTGTGTTGCTTGTTATAGGAACAGTTTCCTAGCTTTTCTCCATAGCAGTTCTAGGTCAGCTGGGATGGGGCAGAGTCTAGAAGCCTGCGTAATAAATGTGAAGTAAGCCACTATGCTCCACTTGTGCGTGTGGCCCAGGAGACACTGGTTTAGGGAGACGGATTGTTGCCTGGTGCCGTCAGCATCTTGCTAAATAATGTCAGAATGTTTCCTCATCAACTCATCCTATTGGGAAGCGCCAACAGTCCAGGGGTTCCAAACAGGTAGTTTCCAAACTGGGGTGTATCCATTAGGTCAAACAGAGGGTTCACAAGGGCTACTTGTCACCTGTTTCTCAAGACCTTCATTTATTGAGCCTGGACTTCCTAGTGTGCTATTTCTGATACCTCGCCACATTCCACAGAGGGGGCTGCTATTTTCCACAAATCCTTTGTCCCCCTTTATTCCTCTCCCACCCAGCCTATTTGTTGTCCTTCTGGCCAGCAAGCAAAACTTGATATTTGATATTGTTGTCCAGCTGCACTCTGATACCTTGGAGAAAATGTTTTCTCAAAAGTCAGGTTTAAAATAAAAAAGGAAGTACCAATGTGGTGGCTGAGTGAGGACAGAAAATAACTTTATTATTGTATTTTATTACTCAAAACAAAATTTAAATTTAAATATATTCACATTCTTCCTTGCCCCCAAATCCTTCCAGATCATCTCCTCATCCCCACCCACCCAACTTTAAATTATTAAAAAAAACCCAAAACCTAGAAAACAAAACACAGTAAAATACAATAGCATCCAAAAAGAAACAAAACAAAAAATCCAAATAAAAGCATGTGCATACACACCACACACACACACACACACACACACACACACACACACCTGTGGAGTCCATTATTTATTGTCCAGCTGCTCCTGGACATGGGACCTTCCCTGGAGTGTTGATATGCCCTTTGTCATTCCGTTGGAGAAAACTGATTTTTCTTCTCCCAGGTAGAAACAACGGTTCAGTTGTTAACTTTTACCTTAGTGGCTAAGTTTTCATTCATTCATTAAAATAAAATAACAAAATTTAATAAAACAAAATCTATCACACGAATTTAGACACGACAAACCAGCAGAAGGAAAAGAGCCCACGAGAAGGCACCAGAATCAGGGATCCACTCATTCACATACTCAGGAATCCCACAAAAACTCTAAAGTGGAAGCCATAATATAAATCCAGAAGACGGTGTGCAAACCTGCACAGTCCCTGTGTGTGCTTCTTTGGTCTCTTGTGTCCATGGGAGCTTTGCTCAGTCGATTTACAAGGCCATGTTCCCTTGGTGTCCTCCGTTCCACCTCAGGGTGCCCTGAGCTCTGAGGGAGGAATTAGAGGCTGACATCCCATTTAGGGCAGGAAACTAGAACAAAGGGGCTCAGTTCCTCAAACCTCTTTGAAAGGCTCTGAGCTCTGGGCCTCTGTCATCAGGGATCAAGGGCTTGCCTGGCTTGTGCAAGGCCCTGGTTTCCAAGCCAGGCATGGGAATTAAAAACAAACAGGTACAGCCTAATTCCATCCAGGAGGGATCTACTCTCCTGATGGAGGCAGCTGCTGGTCCCAGCTCCTAACAGTTGACTCTGTTTCAGGTTATAACTGGATGGTTTTCAGTCTACCCTTCCAAACAAATTGCAAGACTTGGGAGTTCTCTTATTTATATGAATGAACTTATTTCTTTAACAATGACAAGTTGAAGGAGAATGAATGTGGAATCACACTTTACTGTCATTTTAATTGTAGATGCATGAACTTAGCACCATGTCCCCATTCTGTCAGATGGTATATATACTTCTAATGGCATCGACCTTTTATATTTATGCTCCCTTGATTAAAATTATATGCAACTAATACAAAAAAAAACCATTTAACATTTTGGGGCCTATAGTCTTAGGAGATAAAGCCTTAAAATCTCTATCCATAGACATAGATTTTTGTAGCCAAGAAATATGAAATGTAACTGAAAAAAATACTTTGAAGTTTAAGGAGAAATGTTATATTAAAGGATAATGTTTTGGTAGAAATGATATAAAGAGAATACAGTGGAATATCTTTGCAATTATTGCTTGCTGGTAAAAAGGAGCCAACACAAAATTACTTTAAATTTCCTTAGGAGAGATACTCAGGACCATGGGTAGCCATGGTTCTTGAAGGAAAAGGAATTGCCAACAAAGTGAGTTTCTGATGTGTATGATATGGGGGGGGATAACCCCAACCTCATTACCTAGCTTGGACCAGTCTTCCTTCCAGAAGGCAAGGCAGAGGGCACAGAGTATGAGACAAGTTTTAATTTTTATTCAGGGTTGTTTTGAGTTTGCTTGCACTACACTGGGAAGAGAACCCTGTTCAAGCAGGGCCTGAATTCTGGGAGAGAGCGGCTGAGGGCCTGTGTTCTAACAAACTGTCTTACAAGGGACAAAAGGCTGATGTTTGTCTCTTTACAGTAAATTATGGTAATCACTAAATATCTATAATATTTACATTCCATTAAATATTTAAATAGGTTTCCAGGGCTAGAGAAATGTCTCAGGGGTTAAGTGAACTTGCTGCTCTTGCAGAGGACTCAGTTTGGTTCATTCCTTTGTACGCACATGGCAGCTTACAACCATTTGGGATGCCAGGGGATTCAACTCTCTTTTCTGGTCTTCCTGGGCACCAGGCACACATGTGGTGCAACATTTACACATAAAAATAAAAATAAATTTACACACACACATACACACACATACACACACACATACACAGATTCTCAGTTCCGGTGTTTAAAGGCATCACTTGCCAACACAACCAAAGAGGAAGAGGGGTCCTAGAGGCCTGGGGCCTACTCTTCATCTTCTAGCAGGCAGAAGCCATTTTGCAAGGACATGGGGAGGAACTCATGGTGCTTGAGCGAGAAAGGTGTAGGAGAGCCTTGCATGGACAGCATTTGAACGTTTTCAGGGCTCTTAGAATTCAAAGGCCTGGGGAGAGGGAGCGAGGATTGCAAGTGGGGTCAGAGCACCCACATGTCTCCCAGGTCCCATGGGTCATTCCCAGCTTATTTTGCCACCTGGGTGCTCACTCAGAAGGGCCGTCTTGGAGTCTGTGCTGCTAAGTGTGGAGCATCCCGTTGTGAGTTCTGCCTGAGTGAGGGCTCTCCTCTCTACCTGTTCTGCCCTCTTCCCGCCCACCTGCCCAGGGCTCAGAGCCATTTTTCACCTACTCTTTGTACATTTTAAGGTTCCTCTGGTTACTCTTCAGCACCCAGATGTGTTCCTTAAATCCAATTTGTGCATTTGCTAGATTAAATGACATCATCATACAATATTTACATAAGGCATGTATTGCGTACATATGTACATACTGATAGTATTATAGGCGCTTCCTAATTTACAATGACACTGCCATGTCCAGATACAACTATAACAAACACAACTATCAAAAGTATCATAATTTGATAATGCACTTATATAATTCACCTATGAGAAATTTTCGTTTGGCAACACTGTTGAATCTTGGCTGTTTTCTCTCTTTGTCTCATGTTCGTTGCTGGTGGGGGCTGTGACTCAACCCTGCTCTAGCTTGTTTTTCTGTTTCTGTGATGAAACATTCTGTCTGAAGGAGAGGAAAGGGTTCATATGACTTAAGAGCTTACAGTCCAGCATTGAGAGAAGCCAGAGCAGGAAGCTGGAGGCAAGAACTGAAGCAGGGACTATGGAAGCATGCTATTTACTGGCTTGATCCTAGGCTCATGTTAAGACATTTTTGTCATATAGCCCAGGCCCACCTTCCTATGGATGGGTGACACTCACAGTGGTTTGGACTCTGCTACACAAGCTAGCAATCAAGAAAATACCCCAAGGATATGCCACAGGACAATCTGATGGAGACAATTCTTCAGTTAAGGTTCTCTCTTCCTGGGTGTGCAAAGTTGACACCCAGGGTTAGCCAGCACACAAGTATCTTACCATTTATGGACAAGCTGGGAAAACATCACAATTCACAGTCCAACATTTTACATTTATACCACTCTAAAGATGAACCACTGTAAGCTGGGAAACCTCTGCAGTCCCGTGTCAACATTTACATAGATGCAACAAATGACATCTTTTGTAATTTCTTAATGAGAGAACCTGCTTTGATATTCTGTGTAGTGTGAAGTTTTTACAACATTCTGTGAATTTAAGAAGTTTGGGGTCACTGTGTGATTAGTACAAACAGAAATTCTGGAGTAGAGTGAGTGTTTTGACTGAAGGCTTTATTTGTTCCTTAGGAATCTTACTGGTTTTGCAATGACCAAAAAATTGCATAGCCATAAAATTCTAACACCATGTGAGCCATGGTACATATAGATAAGCACACAATAAATAGATGAAATATAAACATGACAAACTTATTAATATTTATACTCTCTTAATTTGTTAAGGAACAGAAAGCATAAAATGTCTAACAAAATCATAAATTTATCAAATACACAGAAAAACCTTAGTAACACCATTATGGATTTGTGAAGACTAAAAGATGGTTCGAGTTTTTAAAAACAGCTACGTTTTTTTACTCGCTTGTTTGTGTGTCTGTCTCTGGGCTTGCTTGTCATAGCATGCGAGAGGGTGGTCAGAGGACAACTTGCTGGAGTTGGGCCTCTTCTCTCTTTTCCACCGTGTGGGATGTGGGGATTGAACTCAAGTTGTCAGGCTTGAAGGCAAGCATCTCTTATTATGTGAGTCATCTCACTAGCTCAGATGATTCAGGCTTGACAGGAAATGCACTATGGAGATTTTTCTCATGAATCATTTGGTGATCTACTGTGACAAATGGACACAGGCTTGCCTAAGATTCAGGCTTTCTTGTTCTAATGAGATTTTCTGTGATTTTTAGAGTGAGTCTTCCCAATTCAGTTCCCTGACCCGCCTGCCCATCTCTGTAAACACCCTCAAGCATACTCTCAGAAACACACTTGGCTAATTTTCCAGGCATCTGTCAATCCAGTCAAGATTAGTTATCACACTGGTCAATTAATATTTATATGCTTAACTACTTAAATTTCACTCATGATACATAACAAACCCATCAATAAAATGAATATATTACTGGTAACTGCTTAAACACTTAGTCTAAACTGTCAACAGCCATTATTTATAGCTGATGAAATGGAAAGTTTCATGTCAGAAGAAAGACACATCTGTTTAGAAATAATCGTCTCCAGTGACAAAATACTAAGCATTGACAAATGAAAGTCCCCTGGCTTTTATTGAAATGAGAGTCGGAAGTGATGGGGGCACTCGGGGCTCAATAGCTCTTAAGCCCTTGGTCAGGAGATCTGCTATGGACTTTGGTCTGTCTGGTTTTATTTCCTCATCTAATAAGAAAAGGAAACTGGAGTTCAGAGGGTAAAATGAATGGGTTGTGTTACATGCAATGTCATCTTATGCAGCTTTTATCAACGCAGACCAGAGAATCATCTTCTGGGGTAGGAAAACAGTCTACAGCATTTTTTCCAAATGTATTATTTACACCAGCCTTAGCTCTGTCTAGGAGCTTTGCATGTATGATCTAAAAGTTTATGGCAAATTGTCCATGACATAGATGGAGGCTCAGAGAAGTCAAGGAGTTGACTTATTGCTGACATGGAGCTGCAGTGTGAATGTTCTTGGTCGGGATTCAAAGCTCATGCTCTCGGGTTCTAACTATTCAAATACTTCTGGGGTCATCTGTTACTGTTTTTGGATTCTACTTCTTCAGAATGTAAGGATTTCTAAAATAAAAAAAACTAATCAATATATGCTCTGTAAAAATGGGCTTAATAGAAGTCGTGAGTGACATTTAGACACAATTTTTGTTCCTATCCTGGAAAACAAAACACAGAGATGATTCTCCACCTGCCTGAAGCCATTGCTACGTCTTTGACCAGGAGCATCTTTAAAGAGTTAAAGATCTGACTTAAAGTCTTGCTGAATCACTTACCACGAGACAGAAGCTGACGCAAAAGAGTTCTGGACCCTTCTAACTGACTCCATAGATGCTAAATGACCAGAAGATGATAATCAAACACTAGCTTTGACAGTTGCCTAGAAGCACACATACAGAGGTTGTCTGTGGTGTTCCTTCCCCAAATAGGCATGTATTCATGTGCCTGTACATGGCCATATAGACAACACAGAGTATAGAATATGACATTTGAAGTATATAGTACCCTGATAATTGGAGTTATTGTGATGAAGTGGGAAGGAAAGAGAGGGTGAATCAAAGAAAAAGAAAACTGCACTGCAAATCCCTACAACGATGTATAATTTCATCAGATTAAGGCGTTTTAATTGGTATACTTTAAATTAAAGAAAGAAAAAGAAAACAAGCTTGTCCAAGTTGGTCAGCTATAGGAATGATTTTTTTCTGCGTACTTTGATTAAACACTTTATTTTGTAATGATTGACTTTGAACCTAAAACTTAATATTTACTAGTTGTTTTATTTTCTGTAAAATCTATTCTATTTATCTGAGATTTCTTTGTAAATTAGACAATGGGAGTAATTGTCCCATTGTTGTGGGGAGTAAATGTGGTGAGCTTCCTGGCTCACAGGGAGCATGAAATGGATACTAGCGTCTACTGTGATTATCCTCAGCATCATTTCCACGCGGAAATAGTATCTTAATCCTTTAGTGCCTGTTGGGTGAGGCATCACTCAGGATGGAGGAGTAGAGTTAAGTGAATTAAAGTGATGAACTTAAGGGCTTGAAGATCATGCGGTTCTGGGACTCGGTGTGCGAGGCATCTCGGGGTTCAGCAAGTGGTATTCTGGAAATGATGTGGCTGTACTACACTGGATACGTACCCGGAGGACCCTATACTGTATCCCTCCATACCACAGAGACACTTGTGTGTCTACATCTCAGGGTTCAGCAATGGTGTTCTGGAAATGATGCAGCTGTACTACATTGGGTACGTACCTGGAGGACCCTATACTGTATCCCTCCATACCACAGAGACACTTATGTGTCTACATTTATTGTCACACTATTTATAATATCCAGGAAATATAATCAGCCTTGATATCCATCAGTGGAGCAATGGATGATGAAACTGTTTATCACATGATGGAATATTATTCATATAGAAAAAAATGAAATTTTTAGAAAAATGGATAGAGCTGGAAATTATTGAATGAGGTGACCCAGACTCAGAGACACATATTGTATTTTCTCTCTCACATATAAATCCTAGGATTTTTTTTTAATGCAGTGTGTACCACGGTTTCAAAGAAAAGACAATGAATCCAGTCACTATGTGGTAAGGAAGGCCCAGCAGGGTGGTCCTGAGAGCTTATGCATGAAGCTACGTGTTTATAACACACATAGCTTCCTTCCTAAAAAGAAGGATTCTTTTCAGGTTCCACGGAGAAGCACTGAGGCCGATCCCAAGGGAAATGTCCTTTAACTGCACCGACCACTCCTAGCAGATGACCCTGGGAAAGGAGATGGTCAGCCACTCACAGAAACCAAGGAAACGCCTTGCTGCTAGAGGCTTTTCTCGTAAAAGGTAAGGACGTTTGAGTAGAGCTAAGGCCTTACTACAAGATGGATATGCCTTAGGGCTGCGACAGTCCCATGGCTTGAAGCACCTGTGGCCTTTTCCTTGGCTAGTTCCAACAGAGAGACACTCAGAGCTTAGTCAAAGTGTGTGTGAGCATATGAGTTTTCTGCTGAAAGACTACACTTCCCAGCTTCCTTTGCGGACCGAGGACACCGGTTCCGCCCTTACAAGGGGCCACAAACATCCCTTCTTCTTTGGTAGGCATTTTGCTCTCTGCAAACGTGGATGACAAAAGTACCCCCCGCCCAAGGTCAGTCCAAGCCTCTCTTTCTTTCTGCCCTCTGTCTCTATATAGCTGCCTTAAATAATCGAACAGAACAGAAGACTGTAATGAACTTAAAGTTCAGTGAGAAATACAGACAGACATGGGACAGACTTAAGACAGTGCGGGTTTTTATCTTGAGGGGAAAGCCTGCAAGGGACCCGGGGTCTCTGTAAGATCAGAGCTTACAAGCTGAGGTAGTAATGGGGTAGAAAGAGGGGGTTGGGGAAGGAGGTTAGGGTCCCCTTTACTGGCCTGCAGATGGCTAAGTATAGCCAGTGAGTCAGTTGAAGAATATCAGGTGATTGATAAGTATCTCTGGAGGCTGGCTTTTACTTGGGGTCCCTAAGGCTGGACAGTCAAGAATGTAGAGGAACAAGTTACTTTAGGAAACAAATTATCATAGTTACGCAAAGTGTCACAGTTCAACCAAAATGGAGGAGTTATTTTTAAAAAAATGCCATGGCCCTGGTTGTCTGGTGACAGCATCTATGAAACTGGAGCCTAAGTTGCAAGGGACACCCTGGGTGGTGGAGATGGAGGTGCATGGAATGTGGAATCCACCCCAAGGAAAGCAGAACCGAGCAGAGCCGACCCAAGAGAAAGACAACGCACACTCAGGTCACAGGGCTCCAGACGCTCTCTTCCATGAGCCCCACAGGTCGGACACACAGTTGAGGGACTGGCGTCTTCCCTGCTGCGTTTCTTTGGTTAGTATTTCCTTTCTATCCTCTGGTTCTCCCCATTTGAAATGAAATTTGGGAAGCACGTGACTTGAGCTTGTGGCTAAGAGGTAGCTCCAAGTTTCAGAAGAGACTCTTGATTTGGATTTTGTGAATGACATTGGGGCAGTTAAGACTGGCATTTCTTGGCCAGGCAGTGGCCGTACCTGCCTTCAATCCCAGTACTGGGAAGGCAGAGGCCGGTCAAGCTCTGTGAGTTCGAGGCCAGCCTGGTCTAAAGAGTGAGTTCCAGGACAGCCAGGGCTGTTACACAAAGAAACCCTGCCTTGAAAAACAAAACAAACGAAAAAATACTTGGGCTTCTTGAAGTCGAACTGAAGGCGGTTTCCCTTATGAGGTGGTCATGAGCTTACAGCAGCTAGGGAAGATTATTAAGGTTTGGATTGCGAGGTCCCCTATGGGTTCACGTGTCTGAACTAAATTTGGTCTGGAACCGATTTGGGAGGGTCTGGAATCATTCGATCATGAGGCCTAGCTGGTGGCCACGAGGCTGTAGGGGTGGAGCCCAAGTGTTACAGGCTCCCTGTTTCCAGTCTTGTTCTCGGCTTTCTGGCCAGCACCATGTCAAATAGCAGCTGTCTCATGCTCCTGCCCCGAGAGACAGGAGTAGTCGGTCCCACAGCCGTGCCTTTCCCACTATGACAAACTGTCTCATTTGAAAATAGAGCTAAATCTCTTCTTTCTTCACTGGTCTCTATTTCAGCGTAGCGAGGAGTGGGATTCAGAACTCCTGGCTCTGATGTGGTCTGTAGGTGAGCTACAGTGGTTTACCAGTGGGGGGAAACCAGGGAACCCCATACTCTTCCTTATACTCCAGAGGGGTTTGCGCTGTTCACTTCCAATCCACTCAAAAGGGGAATTTGTTCCAGTGTGAATAGCTTCAAAGGTGTTTGTTATAGGCTGCCACGACAAGCTGCCTTTCGTTATTAACTTAGCCTAATGAAACCCCGCTGCTGACTTAAAAAACAAAAAAACCAAAACCATGCATTTTTTGAAGTTATTCCTAATTATTTTAGATACTGTAAATCAAATGTAGAACAGATGCGATAATGCCAAATGGTACTCATGGAGCCTGAACACTTGCTTTGGTTCATGGGCAGTATATAGCATGTAGGGGCCCTTTGGCACATGTGAAAAGTGGCCAGTAGGAAAAGTAAGCATTAACGCCAATATGCTATGCCAAGATTGAGTCTGTAGGTGGCAGTACAAACTCAGGTATGGGAAATAGTCCCTCAAGAAGACCTGGATGCTATAAAAAGTATGTTTTTTTTTAAAGACGGTGTTTTATTAGATTCACCGCACCATTTGGAGATTTCTAAAATCATAAATAGGAACTTAAAAATGTCACTGTGTCCCTATATTATTCTATATATATATATTTTTTTTAAGAATCAGACATCACCACTTGTAAACCCACAGTTTGCTTAGAGATGACATCAAAGCTCTTGGTTTAAAATTTCATTTTATTTAATATTACCTGGCCTGCATACTCTTGCTTTATCTTTACTTGTTCCTTAAATTTCCAATTTCCTGTGAAAACGTGCAAGCGTAGCTCTTAAAAGTACCATCTAGTTTTATATTTTCTTCATCCTGTCTGGAATCTTTCTCACTTGACCCTAGAGTTCAGAACCTTCATGCTTCTTGCTGTGTGTAAGAGTTTGGATTTCCTACCTTCCTCCTTACTTCGTATGCTACATTCATCACGCCCACTATTGTTCAAGCTTAAACAGGGCAGTAACTTTAAAAACTCTTCTCTCTCAAGCAAAGTGTTGGGGAATGCATCCTTTAATTTCAAGCTTAAACAGGGCAGTAACTTTAAAAACTCTTCCCTCTCAAGCAAAGTGTCGGGGAAAATGCATCCTTTAATTTCTCTCACTCCTGAAGGTGCGCCATCTCTGCGCATGCTATAGTTCATTAATCCCTCTGCCCTCGGCCACAGTGTCACTCCTGGGCTCCTCCCACTGGAGCACATGTTCTGAACGCGTTTGCTTTCTCCTTTCCTCTCCCATTCCTAACTTGGACATTTTGTTGGTAAAACTGGGAAGTCATCACCATTCATAATCTCTGTAACATTTTTGGAAGTAATGTTATAATTAGGAAAATAAAAAATTACTGCAAAGAGAAAGGTGTCTAACAAAGTCTGAGAGTAGCTTCTGCCTGTGGTCAGAAACAGAGGTGGTTACATGGTGGTTACGTGGGAACATGGTCTGGCTGTGTAGCCCAGGCAGGCTTGGAGCTTGCTATCTAGGCAGGGCTGGCTTTGTAGTCACAGTTCTCTTTCCTTAGTCTCTCTCTCTCTCTCTCTCTCTCTCTCATACACACACACACACACAGAGGAATTATTTTCCGAGCCATTTGGAGGTAATCTACAAGTATCATGATCTTTATCCCTGAACGAGTACTTTTCTAAGAGTCATATGTAGCAGACTTTCTTTTGGGTCACCCAGCAGTTCCCAAATCACAACACAGTGACTTTATATTAGTTATGAATGCTCTGCCTTATGCTTGTCTCACCAGCTCTTATAACTTACATTAACCTGTTTCTCTTCATCTATGTTTTGCCTCAGGGATTTTTAACCTTTCATTCATTCTATAAGTCCTATTCCATGTCCAGCTATCTGGAGGCTGGCTGGCCCTGGGCATCTCCCTCTTTTTCTCCCTCGTTCTCTCCTCTTTTCTTCCCTGAGCCTAGATTCCTCCTCCTACTTATTCTCTCTGCCCGCCAGTCCTGCCTATCCCTCTACTCCTTAGCTATTGGCCAGTCGACTTTTTTTGTTGTTGATTTTCAAGACAGGGTTTCTCTGTGTAGCTTTGGAGCCTGTCCTGAACTCACTCTGTACACAAGGCTGGCCTTGAACTCACAGAGATCTACCTGTCTCTTCCTCCTGAGTGCTGGGATTAATGGTGTGTGCCACCACCACCTGGCTGGTACTGC
>LOJH01043954.1:3231-17120 GCA_001685095.1 Ellobius talpinus | reverse complement strand
GGGGAGGGAGTGGGCGTGGCTTGTCTCTTAAAGAGACAAAACAACCATTACAACCACAGCAGCTCTTATAAAATAAAGCATTTAATAGTGGCTGGCTGACAGGGTCAGAGGTTTAATTTATTGACATGGTAGGAAGCATGGTGCTGGAGAGGGAGCTGAGAGCTCTACGTCTAGATCCACAGGCAGCAGGAAGAGGCAGTGAGACGCTCTACCTGGCTTGAGCTTCTGAGACCTCAACACCCACCTCCTAGTGATACACTTCCTTCAGTAAGGCCACACCTACTCCAACAAAGTCACACCTCCAATAATGCCAGTCTCTGAGTCTCTGGGGTCCATTTTCTCTCAGAACACTGGAGTCCAGTTCATCCCTCTCAGGTTCCGCAACTGTGGATTAGACACTCTCTACTTGTTTGACTTCTTAAGTAAGCATGCCCTTAATCCCCAAATATACATGATTAAACTGACAATTAAAACAACCCTCCATCTGCCCTCTTTCCTTAATTTTCTTGACTGTGTCTTAGATTCAAGGCACATAGACTTTAGAATAGCCTTGAGCCCCATGTATCACAATTCTTTCCATTATAATATGAAAGAAGCTTCAATAATCAGGGTACATCTTCATGCAAGTCAGCCTAATTGCTGGTTGGTTTGGGGTATTGCAATTGTGTGAAAGTTTCTAACTCAAGATTATGTAAGAAGTTTCATTCTTCTTTCTGACCTCTTATAAGAAACTTCCCCACTCCTGCTCATACTTGTTCTTATAAGAAACTTCTTATAAGAAACTTCCCCACTTCCTGCTCATACTTGTTCACGCTCCTGGTCATTCTCTCCATTTACTTTTCCTCCGTCCCCCCAGTACCCCCCATCTTCCTGCTCACACTTGTTCACGCCCCTGGTCTTTCTCTCCATTTACTCTNCCCCCCTCCTGCTCACACTTGTTCATGCCCCTGGTCTTTCTCTCCATTTACTCTCCCCCCTTCCTGCTCACACTTGTTCACGCCCCTGGTCTTTCTCTCCTTTTACTCTCCCCCCACCGTCTTCCTGCTCACACTTGTTCACGCCCCTGGTCTTTCTCTCCATTTACTCCCCCCGTCTTCCTGCTCACATTTGTTCACACCCCTGGTCTTTCTCTCCATTTACTCTTCCCTCCCGCCTTCCTGCTCATACTTGTTCATGCCCCTGGTCATTCTCTCCATTTACTCCCTCCCCGTCTTCCTGCTCACACTTGTTCACGCCCCTGGTTATTCTCTCCGTTTACTTACCTCCTTATCACTGGTTTATAGTCTGCTTCTTGACACAGATAATGTATTTGTGTTGAGTCTCCATGGGCCAGAGTTTCTCAGTTCTGGCTACATGTTCTTCCACCAGTGTTAAATGATTTCTTTTTGTAGCTCTTTGGTTTCACTTAAAGAGGCAGTTCCCCTCCCTAGTCTTGCCTGTCTCTTGTCACTGTGTGTGACAACACAGTAGTTTCTTCCTGACAATCTGGTTGAATTGGTGAACTATGCTTCATTCTCCCAGTTTGTAAAGCATGTAATATACAAAAACATTGCAGCAGTTTATAATTTTTTTATTTTATTATTCCAATTCCTTTTTTAAAAGGGGAAAGCTCTTGGGGTTGGATGTAGTTAGCAAAACAGTGAGAGGGTTGACCTGCATATAAAAAGTGATTCGGGAAGTTGAACCCTAAACAAAGATGGCTGACAGAAATGAGCTGTAGAGACTCACGTGAATGAATACCTCACTGAGAGGATTGAGCCGTTGCAGCTTTCCTTTTCATTTCCTGTGAGTGTTGGCAAATGGTTGTTTCTCTCTGGGCTAGTCATTGGGAATTGTGGAAAGTCTGTCTTCCTCAGAATCAGAATGTCTCTGGGTTGTGGCTTGGCGTATGCAACTTCCTACATTTGTGCAGTTTTTTCAACACATGTCAGCAAGATGTTACTTTCTGCTTGTAAGAGTAAGTCTGGATGTGTAACCGTGTATACCAATCCACCTGTCTACCATGAGATGGTTCGTGAGCCAGGCAAGGGGCTGGAGATTGAAACACACACAGACACAGGCAGAGACACTGGTCATCCTTGAAATAAGAATGCCCCTTTTACTGTGTTCCAGGCAGCTTATGTAGGGCTCTCCTTGACTAATGGCCATGCCTGAGCTCTCAGGATTTTTCAGCTGCAAGCCCACCATAAACCAATCCCCTGCTATCAGGAACTCATGAGGGTCTCATGCTCAGAGCAGCTGTAAGCATAGCAAGCTGTTTACTCTGGCAGGCAAAGGGTCATAGAAAATTCAGGGTACGAGGGCTACAGTCCCCAATAACCATACACAACACTGGGATGTCTATGGTTGTTCATAGACCTGCCTAAGAGCTATGAAATACATGTTACTTAGAGGAATAAAATCTGCACAATGAACTATTTGTGTTGTTGCAAGGAGTGGCTTCAAGATCTTCAGGATGGTGGAGACTGCCAGGTGTTACTGGTAAAAGATCAAAACTTCTGTGTACTCCTTGTACCAGATCCTAATTACAGTTTTAGGTAAATCTAGCATAGTTTATTGGATTTCTTATCTTTCCCTTAATATTAAGCCAATTATATTTACTAACTTAGGTCCTGTTTCTGTGCAGTCCTCAACCCCTATAAGGCCTATGGTCTCTAAGTCTCTGTTTTATAGTCAGACCCCCTTGGGATTCAAGTCTGCCTGTGGACTAGGCCATTGTGGTGTGAGTAGCTAACCCAGGAAGTCCTGAGATCTCTGTCAACTATCTCCTTGCTAATATTTAGTAGGAGAAAAATGCCTATTGCAGCTAACAGCTGTAGGATGACCCTCCAGCCCCTTCTCATCTGTCAGAAACCACTTGCCAGGGTTGGGGTATGGGGATCAGAAATATAAGAAAAAAGTACGAAGACGTGAAAATAATAAAACAGAAACATAATAGTATCTATCAGAAAGGAGTTCCGGTGAATTTTGAAATCACCCACGTTTAATTTCCAATTGCTTAAAATACCCCAACCCCAAGAGGTAGGAGTAAGATAAAAACCTGCATTAACATGATATAAGTAAATGAATATACCAATTGAAGGTTGTGGGCTACATTCACACTTAAATATTCTGTTGTTAGAACAAAACAAGTCATGCTCACACCCTAGACCAAAACATTCTGTAGGCAAACCACTCCCTGGGTGGAATCCCAAGTTATCTCCTTAAGGGGGTAGGGACTTAGTTAGATTCTTAGACTTTTGTTTGAGGTAAAAACATATCTACTTCTCTATTCCTGAAATGCAAGGGCTGGCTATTAGCCACACCTGTTGACAGTAACCTTGAGAGCAGAACTCTCTGCTCTGAATCTAGGTGGGACATTTGAGGTGGAATAGAGGTAAGTTCCAGCTCTCTGACCTTTGGTCAAGGTGAAAATAGGCTCACTTTTTTTAAGTATACAAGTATATTGCTGATAAATTTATTGTATTAAAATTATATATAAAACACCAATCTATACAAAGGCATTTAGCATATAATACATACAATTAACTTTTAAAACTTAAAACTTACAATGATTGTGAGTATAAAATTGACACTGAAGCAGTCTCCCAAGGCGATTTATTTGGCTGCTTTTGTTCGAAGTCGTCCTTTGAGAATCTGATGATCACTTTCTTTTACTTTCTGTTCCATTAAAATCATGTGTCCTGATATGTTGATGGGAGATGAAATTTCATTTCTGTTTAACTTCTGTTTGCCTTTTTTTGGCTGAGACACATTTTCTTTGCTTCTACAGTTGAGAACTTTGGAGAAGTCATTATTTCAATTATCTTTTTTGCTTTGGATTGAAGAATTTTGGAAAATGTTGCAAGAAGTCTTCAAATTTCTGTAGTGTTCCCTCTCTTTTTTTAGAGATTATACCTGCACTAACTGTAGATGCCTGGCTCCTTAAAGAATATGTTTTCTTAGATGATGGACATAAGGAAACCTTTTGATCCTTTTTCATGGAAGAATTTTCATGTTCTGAAGCAGGGAACTGCATGTTATTTCTGGGTGTAGAATTCTTATTTTCACATTTCACCAAGTCCTCCTCCATTTCATTACTTTTCCTCTTCCATGCCTTGGGAATCTTAATTGGGCTCACATTTTTGAGCCTCCACATTGATCCCCAAGATCTCCTCAAGAAATTTGCCTCCTTCAGGTTTACCTACATTCTGCAATCCATATGATACAGATGGTGGATAAATTGTCTGCTCTTGTATCTTAGAAGTGGGAATTGTTGCAACAATGAAATAAAATCATTATGTAAATCACTTATGACAGTAGCCAACTAATAGTCAGTATGTAGCAGAGATGACTCAATCTTGTTCCCCACAAGGAACTCAAGATTCCCAAACTCACATCAGTACTTCGCAGACATCAATGAATATTGCAGATTTATTCCTAGGAAAGTTGTTTAGACCTAAACTTTAAATATTCTTGCTTTTGCTACCATTCTAATGTAGCAATATTTATTATGCATCTTTCATTTTAAAAGTGGAAAAAAATTGCTGCATAATGTGTTTTGTTATATAAAAACTACCCAAGCATTCCAATTTGCATAGGCTTTAATATTAAACGTTATTTACTATGGTAATGAAATTTGGCCTTAAAAAGTAATTAGGAATTTGGGAACTCAGTGGTAAAGTGCTTGCTGCAGGAGCATGAGGACCTGAGTTTAGGCCCTTAGTTCCCGTGTGCAAAGCTGGTCACAGTGTGATTCCAGCTCTGCGGGGAGGGAGGGACAGGCAGATCTGAAGGCATCCTTGGTTAGCTCGTCTCGTTTAAATCAGTGAGCTCCAGGTTCAGTCAGAGATTCTGTCACAAAAGTAAGGGAGAGAGTGAGTGAGAAAGACACCTACCTGGTGGTGACCTCTGTCCTTTACACAGGCACCTGTAGGTGAGCATTCTTCCAAGATAATAAAATAGCAGTGTTACCAGCACCTACTTACATGATGACTTCATAAGCACCATGCAGGAAGTCTGGTTAAGGTCTAGTCTGTGACTTCATGGTGGTTATAGGCACATCCATAAGCGCAGGCACATTGAGATATTAATTTGTGTTTCTTTTGACTACACTTTTAACCTTCTGTTCCAAGCATATTTGGGGTTCTTTGTTCTGGAGACAGAGGTCATTGACACGGACAGAAAAAAAAATGAAGCTCCTCTGAGTCAGCAACATTGATGCTTCTGTACAAATCTAAAGTCACCAGTTCCAAGATTTACTGATCTTGGAGGACAAGGCATGAATCAATGCTCTCTTCTGCTGCTAGAGTGAGGAGAGGCTTGCTCCTTCGTGGCAAGAGTTGAAGTCTGTTGGTTGCAGTAATGGTACTGACTGCTCACTATGCCCACACTGCTTGGTTTGTCATCATCTGCCTGCTGTGAGAAGGCAGCTGCCTACCTGGTGGCCCTCAGAAGACCACAGATAGGCAGGCATCAGATCAGGCTTTCAATTCCATGCAAAGGTTTCTGTCCCCAAAAATGAAGGCAACAGATTGCTGCTAGAATTCACAGTACATGGGCTTGTAGATGTGTGGTGGCTCAATGCCTCCACATTTCTGCTAGTTTAGGTACTAGTAAGTCTTGGAATTTTCTCTGATGAAAGAGGGATAGAGGTGGCTCAAGTTGCTACTTTCTTAAGTATGAAGTTCATAGATTGGAGTTTATGTAGATGTTACAAGGAAAGGGATATTTTGTAGACTATATAATTCATAGACAAATTGTGTTTCTGCTAGGCACGCCTTAGCAGATACTTTCCACATATAAAATGCTTAGTAAATATTTTCTGAAAGGGTGTGAAATTGCACCTGGGAATTTATGGTAACAATGCTAATTAATTAAGGTTTGTACAGTCAGGTAGTCAACATATCTCAGAAACTCCTACCTGCCTACAAAGCCACCACTGTACCGATTCACAATGATGATGCCAGGAGGCAAGAGGCAAGTGTGTGTAACAGAACTTGTAGGAAGGGTAAATAAAACAGTGTGTCACTTGCTAGCTGAAGGGATAAGTTATGACCTTGTTTAATTTGTCAGCATTTCAATTAGAACATCATTGGTGACCCTTTCTCCTGACACAGGCCATTTTGTTCTTGCAACACACTTGGCCATTGGCCACATTTCCCATTATTGATGAGGCAAATTTATGGATTGTAGATATAAATGATTTAATTGCACATATAAATGATTTAATTGCAGATTAGATAAATATGATTAGACATTCCCAATCACATAATTATTCAAAAGATGATAACAATTTGATCCCATTTGTCAAATAATGTTATCACATTTTTAATTTACATTTTAGGAAGATTTAATTAACCAAGTTCTGGGAACTTCTGCAGGATGACTGCCTGAAATCAGTCCTGGAACGAGGCAGGAGAGAAATAAATGAGCAGACAGCAGCAGATGTCCTGTCGCCATGGTGATTTCTTCCTCCAAAGATCCTTTCTCCGCCCAGGGATGGGCTATCCTTAAGGGTGACCCATCAAAGTCAAAATTAATTAGGAAAAACAGGTGTATCCCGATGTAGGATTACTGTTTCAAGATTCACTTTCTTTGAAGCTGTTCTTCGACATTAAATCAGGCCAGAAACACTATTCTGGAGTGGAAGTCCTTCAGCACGGGTGGGAAGAGTTCTGCCTTTATCTAGCCTTCAGCTGACAGTGAATCATATCACTGATCAGTATTACAGAACAAGTCACTGGCCGAAATCTTGTTAGACTGGGAAAGAGGTACACTTTTTTATATTTAAATAGATGTGTTTTTATATTGATTTATTTCATAGATGAATCTATGTGATGTTAGCATTTAAAAGGATTCAGACAATGAGCCGGTGGGCAGCACTGACTTATTAAAATGCTGTGTGACAGAGGACATGGAAAACTTGATCAGGATGTGAGGTTTCTGGCTGTAAGTCCTCCTCAGGGAGTGGCAGGGACCATCCCATATGCCTCCATATTTCCAAACATAGAGCAAACTTTGCACATGGTAAAGGCTTAAAGAAGACTATTGAACAAATGCACATGCGCATTTCAGTGTGTGGGGCATAACCAAAGCTTACACTTCCTGTTTCTTTTTCTTAAAAAACACAATCTTGTTTATTCATTCTTTGAGAATTTTGTACCACACCAAATGTATTTTGGTTACAATCCCCTCCCCCACCACTTCAGATCTCCAAGTCCTCTTTTATTTATTCTCCTCTCTTAAATGAAATCATTATAAAGGAGATGTGAGCATGTTCTCGATTCTTATATATATATATTGTTTATGCATGAATTTTTCTGACCAGTGAATGAATTCTTTGAATTTTATTTTTAAACATTTAAATGTATACGCGTAGCATGAATTCTAGTTGGTCTTAATAATGAAAATCCAGAGTCAGATATTGAGGTTAATGCTGAAGATCAGAGAATCAGCCACTAGAGAGATCTTTTACCTCCACCAATGCTCAGACGGAAGGGGTGATCCTGTCCTCAGACTGCATCTGTGTCCTCCAAACCTCAGACTGCACTGAACTCCTCTCTCCTCCCTTGTTATAGTCCTCTCTATGCCCAGCCACGTCACCCTTCCTTTCTCCACCTCCCTTGTGCTGGGATTAAAGGTGTGCACCACCACTGCCTGGCCGCTAGTGGCTTTGCTCTGCACTCTGAGCTTCAGACAAGCTTTATTTGTTAAAACACAAACAAAATATGTATGCACATACCTATGTGTGAGTATGTGCACATGAGTGAAGGTGCTTACAGACACCATTGGCATCAGATCTGCCGAGAGCTGGAGTTACAGGGAATTGTGATCTGCTCATTGTGTGTGCTGGGAATTGAACTCAGGTCCTTTGCAAAAGCAGTACATGCTCCTAACTTCATTCCTAATGGCTGAGCCATCCCTCCAGCCCTATATTTTATTCATAATGATACCAATACACACACTTCAAGTTATAAACCACTTTTGACAAATCAAATAATTTGTATAGAATGAAACTTAGGGACTGAGAAGAAAGGAAAGGACTTCTAGCTAGACCAATGGCAATTTAAATATTTGCCACAGCTTTGGTGAATCTGACCATGCATTTTTCTCTGCTGTTAAGGAGAGAGAAGTTTTTAATGAGAGAGAACAAAGAAAGTTTGCTTGTACATTTATGAAGAGTCGCTACTGTTTTGGGAGACAAATTCTTGCTGGAACATTATACTTTTCCACCTTAAGCCAATGTAAATAATGACCTCAGGAAATAACCACCCTCTGAGACTGAGATGTCCCCTGGGCTGGGGAAGCCAATGCAGCCAGCAGGGCCCTCAGAAGGCTGAACAGTGCAGACTTGTGACCAGTTGTAACTATGATGGGAAGTCTTTCTGGGCTTGTATGAGCTTTTTATCATTGCTGTAACAGCACAAGTCGTAGCTTCAAACGACATAAATTTGTTGTCTTAGTTCTTCGTAACAAAACTCTCAGAAATCTTAGTGACTTGAAAATCAAAGTATCAGGTTTGGGGGAGCAGCTCGGTGATGCTGGCTTGCATCATGGCCTGGGTGTGCCAAGCACTGCCCAAACAAATCAAAGATAAATAACCAAAACACCAGTAGGGCTTTAGTCCCTCTAAAAGGTTCTAAGTTAGATTGTTTTCTTCTTTTTTTCTCCCTTTCAGGGCCACTAGCGATGTTATGGCCCTGTTCCCCTTTTTGCCACCTATAAAACTAACAAAGGTAAGTTGAATAATTTTCTCATCCCAATATTCAGACTCCCCTTCTCTCTCTCTTCTGTATTTGAGGACCCTGGTGATTCCACTGGACTTGTCTAGACAATCCAGGATGATCTCCTTATTATAAAGCATTTAACTTCTCACATTGGTGAAAATTTATTTTGGCTTTGTTTGCCACACTAAATAGTACAGGGTCTCAAGAAGTAGATCAGAAACGAGTGCAGGGTTATTTTTGGTCAAGGGGTCATTACACCGAATACCTCAGGATTCACATGTGGAGGACCTAGTCTTGGAAAGGCAGAAGAAGCTGAGCAAAAGTCATCCAGAAGTAAATTCAAATTTGGGTGCAGCTAGTGGACCATGCCATATGCCATACGTGCTTAATGATTAGCGAGCAATGATTCAAGAGAGGGGCACCGGGCAGGGGCATGAGGTCAGGAGGGCAACATCTCTGCTTAGCTTTCACCTATGGAGCATTGTACATTAAAGTTAGCAGGATGATGGCAGGAGAGTCACAGCAGTGGGACTGTGGACAGCTAACAGAAACCAAGTGTCCATATAGTAAGATCTGGAACCCAAGTGCGGGTCAGGCATTGTCGTAGAGTCATTTATTCTCATGTCACCAGTGTGGAACAGAAGCAAAGCACTAGGAAAAGTAAAACAGATTTTTTAACATAGACTCTTTTATTTCAGGGAAGAAATACAACTTATGGCTTCAGGAAGGATTTCCTGTATATTTCTAGTTAGATGTGGATTAATATTAATAGTTCACATAATAATTAATAAATTAATTGCTCTGTCAATTTACTTAAAGGACAGTTGTCCTGAAATAAAGGCCTGTTTCCATGTGATGACTTCAAGTAAATCTGACTGGAAGCCTAGCCACGCTCTGGCCTATTTCTCTTCTCGGGGAATTCCTACCATAATGTCCACTCTGCAAAAGGAAACACTTTAAATGAAGACATCATGCCAACAGATGCTAATTGCCACAACCGCCTCTCAGTTTGGAAGACATTTCATGGGATTGTCAAACAGGCGCTGAAGCTGTGATTTTGCAGCAAATTGTCCCCCTGTGTAATATTGCTTACATTGACCCATCGAATGTTCCCTTCAATCCTGGACATGATAACCCATCGCAGAGGTCACAACTTGTAGTCCTACCTCTCGATCCTTGAAGCTACTGGTGTATGACATTGTCTGAAAGAATCTCACAGACTTTCAGTTCTTTTCACAGGAAAAGAGCTTCGATATTGATCGTTGGGTTAAAAATCCCCAAACAGGCAGTGCACATGGATTTGTGTGCTCAGTTGACAAAGTACTCTGGTCCCGTAGAGGGATGAGTGTGAAGTCTCAGAGGATCTTGAATACTCTGGACAGTAAGTATCTCAGGGCTTGATGCCCTAGCAGGACTGAACAACCAAAAACAACCAAAGAGGGACTACTGAGAAGAGATTTCATTCCTCAGGAGAAGTTGATGTTTTTAAATTGTTAGGTTCATTTCTGGTGTTAATAATAGAAAATGTATTTTGACAATACAGCTTGAAAAATAATGATGAAGTGATTGATGTAAACTTTTTTCTTCTTATTTATTCTGCGTCTTTTACATCATGTATCTTAATCCCATTCATTTCTCAGATACATAAACTTTTAAGACGTATTTGATTGAATGAAATATTTTATGTGTGTGCATGTATGGGCACAGTGCATGTGTGGGGTTTAGGGGAGTTGCTTTTCTCCTTCTACCATATGGGATATAAGGATTGAACTCAGGCTATCAGTCTCAATACCAAACACTCTTGCCTACTGAGCCATTTTTCCAGCCCAAAGTACACATGTTGTGTGTGTAGGGAGTATCATGATTTAACCTTGGCCTTGGTCAAACTCCTTATAGACATGAAGTTGGCCTTGAACTGTATTTTATTTTATTTTATTTTGAACTGTATTTTATTTTATTTTTGAACTGTATTTTATTTTATTTTGAGTCAGGGTTTCTCTGTGTAGTCCTGTCTGTCCTGGAACTGTACACCAGGCTAGGCTTGAACTCCCGAAGATCCACCTGTCATTGCCTCCCAAGTACTGAGATTAAGGTGTGTGCCAACATGACTGACTAGCCTTGAACTCTTAATACTTCTGCCTCTACCTCCCAAGTGCGTGGTTTATAAGCATACACCATTATGCCCAGCATTGTAATCTTTGAAGTAAAATTTCCTCAGAAGGAGACCAAGAACACAAAATTGTCTCCAAACCTAAGTTTCAAAAAAAAAAGACCCACAGTGGTATTTATAGTTGCTAGGAAACCTGTTTTTGACATGAGTGCCTTTGGTAAAACAAAGCCTCAAACATTTGGAGTCTAATTTTTTGAGCAATTGTGATGTGGCTACCATTTTAACAGCATATCTTATATACTGTTTACAGTCCTAATATGTGTTATTCAAATAAGGATTAGGCAAATACATTTGTCCTGGCAGTTGTGAGTCTTGAGAGAAAATAAAAACAGCAACTTAAAATTCACATAATTACAGTACAATAGAATTGCTTGTAACTGTGCCAATATATGAGCCTTAAAAAAGGGACTGAGAAATTTGGACTATTATATATAAGCAAAACATGTTTTCTACTGACCTACAGATATCTCTGCCTTTGCATCATTGAAAAGAGCATGGCTTCAGGCCAGCCATAGAATACCCAAAGATAACTCTTCAAAAACATGCAAGTGATGCTTTGTCACAGAAATCAAAACTTAGCTGGAGGGCATCATAAATACATTGGTCACTCCTCAGGGGTGCCCCTGAACTGGCCACTAAAAAGTTGTTCTCTAATTCAACCAGGCAGAAGAGCAAACTCATTTAAGCTGCACGTAGTTGAAGGCGATTTGCTTGAAAGAAACGGGAGTGTTCCAGTCCTGTAGCCAGAAAGAAGCCATGAAAGACACTAGGCCATGAAGCGATTCAACAGCTGAACTGAGCCACATCATTGAGAAACTGCATCTTTCCTCATGGAGGCAAGAAGACTCAGGCTAAACCAGGTACCACACCTTCTCTGTTTTGCATCCATTTTATTGGAAGAGTTAAAGAGTAGTCCAGTCTGGAGCACCATGACATTCCCCCAGGCAGCACCTAGAGATGAGTTTTAGTCTTGGTTTTTATTTTCCAGTCTGCCAGAGACTGACATTTTCATTCAATTCAATGCAAATATATTACTAACTACCAGAAAAACAGCAAAGATATAATATGTGTAAAGCATGATTTATACTAAATATTATACTCAACAGACATTCAGTGACCATGCTCACTTACTATAATATTCCCAATTTGAAAGTGTCTATAATATTCCTAGTTCCTAGACTTAACATTTGGAGACCCCAAGGTCTACAGGCCACATGTGAAGTATTCCCATGGTGCTGTGCAGCTGTCGGCTTCAGATACACTATAAGTCCCATTTGTCACCTGTAGGTGTGGCTCATGAAAGTGTTTAAGGCTGTATTGAGTATAAACACAGAATTAAGCATGCATTCTCTATCTTACTAATATTACGTACCAGTTCCACTCTGTAAAAAAATGCCCAGACTTCTCTGCATCCCTTGCTTTGTTGCTGCTGACATCATCAGAAGACAGAACAGACTGTTTTCCCTCCTTTCTGGTAAGATAGCCTTTTAGTTCCTCACAGATGCCCAGGGAGTCAAGTCTAGCTAACAGTGCACAATGGGAAAGTCACAAGTGTCTGGTTGCTATAAACAGCATATGATGAGAGCTAAAAAGAGCAATTCCATTTCCCATGGTGGCTCCCAGTGACCTGTTGTGACCTGTTGCTGATCGGAGGAGACAGGAGCAGGCGATTTCTTGGGCCAACAAAGGTTTCTCCATTGGGTTTACTCAACCAATGATGCGGTCCCTTCTGAAGAACACTATTGTTGTATTACTGTGGCGGTTAATACGGCCAACTCCACAGGACCTAGAACATACAGGAGACAAACCTCTGGTCCTGTCTGAGGGAGTTTCTAGATTGGCTTAATCGAGGTGGGAAGAAGCATCCTGAATGTGAGTAGCAGCATCCTATGGGCTGGAGTCTAGGACTGAGTAAAAACAGAGAGAGTCGGATGACTGAGAGTGTTCATCTCTCTCTGATTCCTAACTGCAGGTGCTGCTGCTGCCATGACATCCTCACCATGATGGACTGAACCCTTCAACTGTGATTCAAAGAAAACCCTTGCTTTGGTCAGGCATCTTATCGCAGTCGCGAGAAAAGAAACTAATACAAATCCCAGTCTGAATTTCTTTGAGCCACACACTGCCCTTCTCAGCTGCTAGCAGTTTTCCAAATATTTTAGCCATGGAACTTTATAACTCCAATATAACCTTCTGGAAGACACTACAATAAACAAGAAATCACCGTTATGTAGGCTGGGGTAGGAACAGCCAAAAGACAGAAGTCTGGGCTTCCTTTTGGCCTTCAGCAGCACAGATGGAAACAGTTGTACCAGAATTTGACTGGATTCCATAGAAAACCCCAAGGGCAGTGAATGGTCGTGTTGCTGAGTAGCCCAGTGTGGATGTGAATGTCTCTGGCAGTCATTCCCTTCACTCCTACTTCTCCACTGATGCATTTCTAAGGTGCAGGCACAGATTGGCCCTGCTGCACCAGGACTCATTTTGTACACAGCTGGTCTCTTTCCTTGTCTCTCTCCTGCCAGTACCACACGTCACCTTTCTTATTCAAAATCCTCATAGCCTCAAGGATACAGTAGACAAAGAAAGCTCAGGCAGGTTGTCTGTCCTATGTCTCTTTTCTGTATTAATCTTTGGTCCTGTCCATCTGGACATCATGTGGACAGTCATGCTTTGTTTTGAGGAAGACAAATTTTGTCACTGTAAGCCCTCAGAGCCCAATTATCAGTTCAGGTTCCTTTATGAGGGGAAGCGAAGTTCATAGGCTTCAGATTTGGTTGAATTGTTTTATTTGTTTTTCTCTTGGGCTTTTATATGTTGTAATATCTTAATGTAAATGCTTCACTAGTTCAAGGTTAATGAAATCCAAACACTATAGTTCCATGAAGATTACAGAAGCAGTCAGATGATAGATAGCTTCACGGCAGCAATTCAGAAGGAAAGTCCTTTTTCTTCCTTTTTTTCTTTCTTTTTTTCTTTCTTTTTTCTTTCTTTTTTTCTTTCTTTTTTTT
>LOJH01043953.1:0-13889 GCA_001685095.1 Ellobius talpinus | reverse complement strand
CCAGCACCTAAACTAACTGTTCTTAGTGATAACTGGTGCTCATTCTCATCATTAAAGTGATAATCTTTGTCGGCTTTTAGTTCACAACCGAAAAGGTAGTTCTGAGGCCTTAGAGGGCTCATGTCCATGTCCATCGAATCTTCCACGAGGTGGAGGCGCGTTCTTCGGTGGCAGAGAAGTCGGACGGAGGGTACTGCCTGCTGTTCCTCAGAACAGGCATGCAGGACGGAACCACTCCAGGGAGCAAAACTTTTTTTTCAACCAACTTAAAAATCCTGGAGTAAGCTGCAGAAGCCAGGCAAGCATACAGGTGTCCCATTGAGGGCCAGATCAGTAGACGCCGTAAGGCAGAACAGAAACATAAGGATGAACCACCTATGCAATTTTAGAGTGGAAGGACAGGGGACCAGATCCATTGTAGAGAGAATCCCAGCATGACCAGATTACATGCCAGGAATGCAGACAAACAACAAACAGCTAAGAAAAGTGAGGAGGGAGGGGGAGCACAGCATCCAGAAACCATGGACCTATGGGGGGACTTGTTTACCTGTTCTCATATAGGCAAAAAAATTTAGGCACTAAGGACATATGGTGTCAGCCCCAATTTAAAAAGATTTTGTAAAAGGCAGGCCAAGGGAATTTGGAGATCAGGCCTCAAATTTTAAGTGCTCCCTTTTCAAGTACATGTCAGGACTCAAAACCTAGTGCAATGTGTCCACTGTGGTAGACTTTGGGGAAAAAAAAGAGGGGTGTGGGAATTCCTTGAAAGGACATCTCCTGACAAAGTAACCTCACAGGACAAGGCAGGTCCTTGTCCTGGTCAGGTCGGGCACCTGGCGTGACTGTGTCTTCAACAGGACAACCCGAAAATTGTATGAGGCTCTGGACCTCTAAAGGCAATGACTTGGAAATCAGAACTTACCCATACGAAGCCAATCTTAGCCTGGCAGAGAGCAGGTGCAGGGGAGAAGGGTGTTTTCCCAATATGTCAGCCTGGGATGGTGAGGAAAGGTCCCTTTGGTGGGACCTCCAGATGAAAAGTTTTTGTGTGCCAATAAACCTCTCTGCCAACACAATAATCCAAATCAGACCAAATCAAACCGAATTTTTTTAAAAAAGCCCAGGTTTAATGGATACCAATGCTCCCAGGTGGCCTTCCAGCCCCCCAGAGAAGAGCCAAGGAAGGAAGACCAGAAAACCATGTTTGTTCTCTGGAGGACAGTTTAAATACACTGTGGGAGTGGTCTTGAGCATCTCTGGGGAGGGGTCACCATTTGGTGGGCTTTTTCAGAGATGGAGTCTGTACTTAGGCAACTCTCAGGGGAGGGAGCTTGGGGTGGAACTTCCACCCAAACATTCCAGACTCTTGGGATACATGTATGCCAGGGGTTGAGGTGACACTTCCACCCAAACAATTATCATTTTGGTTTTCAAGACAGAGTTTCTCTGTCCTGGAACTCACTCTGTAGACCTGGCTGGCCTTGAACTCACAGAGATAAGCCTGCCTCTGTCTTCTGAATGCTGGAAATAAAGATGTGTGCTATCACCACCCAGCCTGAGCTTCTCCTTTATTATGACCATGATTCATCTGGAGAGAGAGACATTGGCTTTAAGGGAAAAGACAATTTGTAGAAACAAAATACAGTTAAAGTCATTTGAAGGGATGGCGTGCTGGCTGGGTAAAGGGCATCTAGCCATGCAAACATGTGACCCAGAGTTCTGGTCTCCAGCACCCATGCGAATGTTGGGCCTGTGTGGCAGCCTGCTTCTAATCTGTAGAGATGGAAACAAAGGACCCCAGTGCAAGGTGGTCAGCTAAACTGACCAAATTGGTAAGTTCTTGGCTCAAGTGATAGAACCTGCTTCAATATCCAAGGCAGAGAGCAATTGAGGAAGACACCAGACGTGATCATCTGGCCTCCACTTGTACACCCTATACACACATACACCTGCACACACACACAGAGACTCATGCACATGTAAACACTAATGCACCATACTAATATGTTGTAACTAAATAAAGTGAACAAGCTCTCTATGAAAATACCTCTTATTTAGCTAAATCCATCCCATAAGGTCCTGGAGAATTGGGAAACCTGTAGATGACCGGTAGGAGGAACAAGACTGCTGTGGAACAATCCTTGTACACTGTAAATATGTACTGCTCTCATTGGTAATAAAAAGCTGATTAGCTGTTGGCTAGGCAGGATTTTTGTGGCAGAGAGAATGCTGGAAAGAAGGGTAGAGTCAAAGGAGTCATCAGTCAGACACAGAGAGGAAACAGGAGGTGCAAGATGAAAGAGAGGTAGCACCTCGTGGCAGAATGTAGATAATATAAATGGGTTAATTTAAATGTGAAAGTTAGCTAGTAAACAGTCTGAGCTATTGGTTGAACATTTATAATTAATATTAAGTCTCCATGTTGGTTATTTGGAAAGTGGCTGACGGGACAGAGCTGATCAGTGGTCTAGACGGAAAATTCTGCCTACAACTGTCTTCAGTAACTTCCATGGTTAAAACTCTTTCTGAGGCTGGAATAACAAAGGCAATAACTAAAACTTTAATTCTGAGCCTCAGTAGAGCAAGAGACCGTGATGAATCTGAAGTGGAGCTGTAGATGCTACAACATCCTCAACAGAAGAGTCAACCCTGGAAGACATGACCGAAAGAAAGAAAAGATATTAATTCAATTGGACATCATTTTTTGTTTGTTTTGGCTTTGGGTTTTATTTTTTTGTTTTTGGTGTTTTTTTTTTGTTGTTGTTGTTTTTGGTTTTTTGAGACAGGGTTTCTTTGTGTAGCTCTGGCTGCCCTGGAACTCACTCTATAGACCAGACTGGCCTCGAAGTCACAGAAATCTGCCTGCCTCAGCTTCCCAAGTGCTGGGATTAAAGAAGTGAGCCATCACCACCTCGCATTTGGACATAATTTTTACAAACTGTTGCTGTATGTCACCACATTCTGGGGTGGCTCGTTGTACAGCCATAAATACAACAGAGATAAAGCAGATAAGATCTCTATTCCCATAGACCACATACCCATGAAGATCAGCAAACAAATTTCTGTGTGAAAGCAGCATTGCTGATGTGGGGAAATGCCATAAGGAAAACAAACTGAGTCATATTACTGTAAGTTGGGGGTGAGAAATCCAGGAAAGGGATCTCTGAGAGGGTGACATTTGATCTGAGCCACAAATAAACACTCAACCACTTAAGGTGGGGCTGTGTGTTATAGAAAAAGGTTAAAAACAAGTCCAAGAGCTTCTAGGCGTCAAAGGTGTCAAGAAACAAGGGTGGCTGGGATGGAGGGTAAGGACATGAAATCAAGAGTGAGGGGGGATGAGACTGTGTAGGTCCCTGGGGGCAATGTCCAACCATACAGGACACCTCCTACATGCATGGGAAGTCACAGGCCAGTTTCAACTGGAAGGTGAGGCTACAAAATCATCCAGTTTGCAATTTTTGAAAATCATATGATTGCTCTGAAGAATGAATCGCAAGAGGGAAGCTGTAGAAACAGGAGAATCGCAAGGAGCTTTTTGCTGTTGTCTTAGCACGGGATTGACCGTAATGACCCCTCTTAGTAGCTGAAGGAACAGGAACTATTTGGCACTGATCAGTCTGTTACATTGAGAAGACGGATCTGACTGTGTTGGACTGCCACCCTAAGATGACGTTACAAGGAAGCGGTTGCTTATTTGCCAGTTCCTCCTGTTAGCTTCCTGTGATGGAGAGTCTGGGGACAAAAGCCACAGCCCTAATAAAAGGAAGCATGCTGGGGACCGATGAGGTTTCCTAGTCCCAAGAGTGCTGTGAGCTGTTTTAAACGCAAGTACAATGATTTGAGAGGTGAAGGGTAAGAACAAGAGATGGGACTTGGTTGGTAGATTGCTTGTTTAGCATGCACGAAGCCCAGGGTTCCATCTGCAGCATTACACAAACCAGGTGTGGTACTCACCTGCCGTCTAAGCGTGAAGATGTGAACTAAGGTTAGTTATGTAGAGAGTTGGGGGCCAGTCAGGGATATAGGAGACATTGCCAGAGAGAGAGAAAAGGAGAAGGAGGGAAGGAGGAAGGGAGGGAGGGAAAGGAAGGGAAGGGAAACAGGGAGAGGAAGAAAGGGAGGCGAAAACAGAGGAGGGGAGAAGAGAAAGACAATGTCTCCCCTTTCCTTGGCTCAAGGTTTGTGACTGCTTCAGCTTAGTACAAGTGACCATAAGTGACTCTGAGCTAACTCACAAAAGCTCACAAAAGGGCAGTTTCTACTCTTTTCACCAGAACCCTGGTTTTTGGACTGTGAGACAGCACGGAATTAGTCTAAAGAAGTCCGCCAGCCCCAGCCAAGCTGGGTCTTCCCATCACTCCAGTGCTGGTGCCAGGCAGACGCACGAAGAAGATGCTAAATGAATCCAGGCCTAGCCACCAAGCCCTCGTAGCTATGGCGTCTTTCCAGGTGGAAGAGCTAAGCCATTCCTACTGTGCCTTCCCCAAATGCTCACCTTAGTCCCATTAGCAGGATAAACAGTGCCATGTGACACTGGTTTTAGGGGGACACGCCATGAAAATAGGCCAGAGACGGAAGCTTGGGTCTCCAGGTCTTGAGTTCAGCTCTAAGATCTCACTTTATGGCCCTTAGTCAGTTGGTTTAGCTCCCTGAGCCTCAGTTTCCTCTTCTAGTCTTATAAGGGCAATAAATATTGAGGGGTTTTTTTCAAAGCAATCAGATGGTGAATTAATAGTTTTGTCAAAAGGTCTTGTAGGGACTGGTGAGAGGACTCATCAGGTGAAGAAGGGACTTGCCACCACCAAGTCTGACAACCTGGATTCCCCTAGGAACCCATGTGGTGAAGCAGAGGACTAGCCCCTGAGAGTTGTCCTCTGACTTCCACCTGAGGTGGAGACCGATGAACACACACACACATAACCAAACAAACAAATGTGACTTGAAGATGTATGAATCATACAGAAATGCCGTTTCCCTTCTTGGCTCGGCTTCCTGCAAGCCCTCATCCACCTGCAGTGCGGGTACCTCAGGCCTAGACCCCACCGGGTCACAGAGCCTGGGACATAGTTTCTCTTTGTGTTGACTTCTGGGTCTGTCCCCACGGGACACAGATATGATAGATAGCCCCAGGCACCCAGCTGCTCCTCTTCCATCATACTCCCTGAACTTTTCCCTCCAAAGTTTGTGCGCTGAAACCTTAAGGAGAGCCTTAAAAGATATTAAAGCGGGCTGGTAAGATGGCTCAGCTGGAAAAAGAGCCTGCTCCACAGCCTAAGACCTGAGATCCACCCTCAGAACCCACGTAAAGGCGGAAAGAGAGAATCAACTTCACGAAATTGTCCTCTGTCTTCCACGTGCACACTGTGACATGAGCCACACATGTACGTCCTACATATGCAGTAATAGTAATAAGTACTTTTTAAAATATGAGTAGTGGCCCATGCCTGTAACCCGGGCACTTTGAGTTTGAGACCAGCCTGGTTTACAGAGCAAGTTCCAGGACAATCAGGACTGTTCCACAGAAAAACCCTGCCTCGAAAAACCAAAATAATAATAATTATCATCATAATTAATAATAATAATAATAATAATAATAATAATAAAAGAAGGATCAATGCCTCTTCTCTTGAAGGCGTCTTCCTCATAGAGGACTGGATTAATCCACAGGATCAAGCTGTATGAAGCAAGGCTGCCTGCTGTGCTCCGCCCCTTTCCCTGGAATCACTCGGCTTCCATCTTCCACCACGAGCTGAAGCAGCACCCAAATGCAGCTGTCCGAGCTTAGACTTTCCATTGTCTATAACTGTGGACCAAGACAGCACTCTTCTCCTTATAAACTACCCACTCTCGGTGTAAACTAAGACACTAACTAAACAGAAAATAAAGGGAACGGCAGCATCAAGTACCCTGGAGAAAAGTTCAGGCTCTTCCATGGTCCCCTGAAGCTGAGGGTGCTCATGGCTCACAGCTCTGCCTTCAGAACACAGGCTTTCCTCCCAATGAGGAGGCCCACCTCCAAATAAAGATGTGAAAACTCACAGGAAGAAAGTTTGAAGCTCCTCCATTTTATTGGGAATGGAGACAAACTACATAGACAGCATCTGCTGTGTGACCATAAGGTGATGAGCAGGAACACAGAATCTTTGTGAACTAGAAACCTACAAGTATCTAGACCTACCCAGAAAATGTAAACATGGACCCTCTACCCAGACTGCTTTGTACACATGACAATTAGTCCCTTTACTTACTTAACACATGATTAGGTTTTCCGTGGTTCAATGCTTCCCTAGGTCCGATAGTTACTAGTTACCTAAGGCTGCTGTAACAAAATGCCATAAACTGGGTAATTTAAACAGCAGAATCTTCCTCTCTTTCTGTTTTCCTGGTTGGAGCTTCAAGACCAAGGTTTTAACAGAGCAGGTTCCTTCTGACGACGGTGAGGAGGAATCTGTTTCTTGCTCCACCCCAGCCCTTATTTCCTGGAGGCTTGCTGACAAGCCTTGATGTCTCTGGAAGTGTAGGGCCATCGTCCCCAATATCTGCCCCCATTCTCATATGCTGCCCTCCCTGGATGCAGGTCACTCTCCAAACTTCCTCTTTCCATAAGGGCGCCATTCAGATCGGACTAGACCACTCTGAAGCCACACTTTAACTTGATTACCGCTATAAAAATCTTCTCTCTGAATAAAGTCCTGTTCTGAGCTCTGGGACTTCAAAATAAGGATCAGAGATTGGGAAATAGAACTCAAGCCGTAAGTTCAGAAAGCACAGCTGTGTTTTCTCAGCTCGGATGATTCCTACAGACACTCTGGAAGTCTCAGGATTGGCCCAGCTCCTCTCCTGGCAGGAGCCTCAAGTCTTTTTGATGCACTGAGGGAGAAGATGAGCCCTCAGGTCCAGTCCTGCCCCACCAGGACCTGCCTCATTTTCTGCCTCTTGCCAAATGGCTTGCCCAATAGCATCACTCAGGTAGGGCCAGCAACTACATTTAGACAATCACTTTCTCCACTGGCCTGAGGGCTCTCTAAGAACAGGAAACAGGCTTGAATCACATTAGTGAGCTCCCTCCCTGCTGTGTTTCTCAAGCTTTGCGACTCCCAATAAAGACTGGCTGGCTGCCTGACCTGGTCCCTGACACAAGCCTGCAAGCCAGTCTGTCTCTAATCTACACTGGTGATTGCCTCCTGCGTGCAGGAGACACACACTGGCTTTGAGGAGTTTGCTGTCCCATGTGGAGACACAGAGAGAATGAAGCTCTGTGTTTCCTGTAGAGGAAGGGACTGAAGGGGACTGAACTGGAACACTTAGGGATGCTGAGCTGCGACTGAATCTCCAGCAGCTCGGAGAAAAATGCAAACACTTGGAGATCAGAGGGCTTTGTCTGGGATGAAGGGAAAGAGCCATGAAAGGGGAGATGAGGCCAGGGGCTGGGGCCGGGAGGAGGCCGGCGATGGAGGAGCTTGGTTGGGATGCATTCCTAAGATAGAATCAGAGGACCAAGAGGCTACAAGGTTGCTGTAGCCATAGGTCAGGAGCTGCTGAGGCAGTGGCCATGGAGAGAGAGAGAAAATGGCTGAATCGGAGGCTAGGGATGTGTTCTTTGTTCAGCCATTTGTTTGGGCTTTTTAGTTGTTCTTCTTTGCTTTGGGGGATTTTTTTCCCCAGAGTCTCATTTTATAGCCCCAAGATGGACTTATTCTCATGATCCTCCTGTCTCAACATCTTGAGTGCTAGGATTGCAAACACGATCAACCACAGCTGACAGGATGGCTAAATGTGAGATACTGAAGAACAAATGTCCTTATGGTTGATTCTGAAAACCATTCCTCCCCTGTGCCTAGGCTTAACTCGGGGCTACAACTATTGAGAGCAATTGAACACCCAGATCTAATAAAGGAGACTCCAGATTCTAAAGCCTGGAACCTAAAGAAAGCAGAAACAAACATGTTTACCTCCAGGGTTCAGGAGAGTGCAGTAGGTTTCTGAGTCACTGGGCAAACAGTGAGTCCTACAGAGAACCTGGTGTTATGGACAAGAGCCATGACTAAGATATAAACCTTGCTGCTGAGGCCTGATGGCTCGGAGTGGGAAGGAAATAGTCCTAAGAGATGGGTTTGAAGGGCCTTTGGGGAATCCTAGGAGGTTGGGGGAGATGGAAAATGAATGAGACTCTTCCACCTGCCTGGGAAGTGTACATGCTGATGAAATAGCATCTGAACTTACTGGAAATGCGTAGAAGCACTGCGGGACATGCAGGGAGGGAAGATATTCTCCACTAGCTTGGAGGGAGAAGAGGAGAAGGAGAAGGAAGAAGAAAAGAATTCCTCCACTACTTACCTAACAGAAGTCCCAGGACTGGAGAGAAGTGTACTCACTCAGGCAAACAAATCAGAAGGAACCAACCCTACCTGCGCTACATTGTTATTGTTTTTAATGAAGTAGTAGACCATACAATATCAGTTATAAGATATTTAAAATGCAGAGAGTCACAGCACAGCAAGCCCTTGTGAAACCAGAGAGGGAAGCGGCGTTCTCTGAGAGGATCTCTGAGCCTCCTGATGAGCCAACAGCCTGTGTTTTGTATTTACTAAGACCCTGCTTCCCTTAATATTTTAACCACACCGGTATTTATCACTGAATAATATTCAATGTTTATATTCTTTTTCTCCCAGCTTCTCTGACATTTCTAAAACTTTAGGTATTTGGGATCTGGATTTTTTGTTTGTTTGTTTTAAAGATGTATTTATTATGTATACAGAGTTCTGTCTGCAGGCCAGAAGAGGGCACCAGATCTCATTATAGATGGCTGTGAGTCACCATGTGGTTGCTGGGATTTGAACTCAGGTACTCTGGAAGAGCAGCCAGTGCTCTTAACCCCTGAGCCATCTCTCCAGCCTGTATTTGGGGACTCTGTTCCCCATCTGCCACTCCTGACTCTCCTCAATCATGCCTTGCCTTAAAGTGAACCCAGGTTCCTTCCAGCTTTGCCTGTGGGGATGCTTGAGTACTTAAAGGATGAATCCACCCAAGTTTTGTTTCTGCTGTTTCTGGACACCCACTGTGGTAGTTTGAATGTAATTATCCCCCATAATTTGATAGGGAGTTAGAAAGTGTGGCTTTGTTGGAGTGGGTATGGCCTTGTTAGAACAAGTGTATCACTGTAGGACTGACTGGGTTTGAGGTTTCCTATGCCCAGTGACACTGAAACCATTTTCTTGTTGCCTGCAAGATGTAGGAGTCTCGACTACTTTGCCAGCACCATGTCTGCCTCTATGCCACCCATGCCCCCTCCCCGTAATGATAACAGACTGAACCTCTGATCTGTAAGTAAGCCACCTTAATTAAATGTTTTCCTTTGTAAGAGTTATTGTGGGTGTCTCTTCACAGCAATGGAAACCCTAACTAAAACAGAAGTTGGTATTAAGTACTGTGGTATTACTGTGATAGGCCTGACCTTGTTTGTTTGAAGTAATATGGACTTTGGGAGTTTGACTTAGGAAAGCAATGGAATGCTTTAAGCACTGTTTCATGGGCCATACTAGTAGGAGCATGGAAAACAGTGGTGCTGAGTGTGATTTGATGAATTGTGGGGGCTTGCTCAAGAGGTTTCAGAGGAGAAGAGTGTTAGTATGCTGCCTAGAGATCATTCTTGTGATATTTGGTGAAGAAAGTGGCTGCCTTTTGCCCTTGTCCAAAGAGTCTGTCTGAGCCTAAAATGAAGAGTTTGGGATTAATTCCATTGGCAGAAGAAATCTCAAAACAGCCTAATATAGAATCTGTCATGTGGTTATTAGTGGTAATTCTCCTGAAGATTTATAATGAAAAGGAGTATACTGAGCAGGGTAAATTACAAAATGTAAATTTTGAGGAGGAAAAGAGCACCAGGAAGTCAAATGGAGCTAAATCCTGTACTAATGGAGATAAACAGATTAAGAAATTGAGTAAAGGGAGAGATGACCTCAGGACAAGATACCACCCAGCTAAATTTCCAACTTGAGGAAAGGAATTAGAGAAAAGCTTAGAGCCCAGTGTGGTGGTGCATGCCTTTAATCCCCGCACTGGGAAGGCAGAGGCTGGTGGATCTCTGAGTTTGAGGCCAGCCTGATCTACAGAGCAAGTTCAAGAACAGTCAAGCTTAGGAAGTGAAGAAAACTATGGAAAACAGAAAGTTGGTGAAGATGTAATTGAAACATCTCTGAGTTTGAGGTCAGCCTGACCTACAGAGAAAGTTCCAGGACAGCCAAGCTTAAACAGTAAAGGAAACAATCAAAAACAGAAAGCTGGCAAAAATATAATTGAACAAGGTACCAGCATGCCACAAAACTTGGCAGCTTCAGCCATGTGGTTCTGACTTTAGAGTTAAGGATAGAAGGAATGGGTTATGGAATTTGCCTCAGTGCCTAAGGACAGCCACTGAGGCCAGGCATGTGTCAGGGGTGTCCCTGAATGGAAGGCCATTTTGTGATGCTGTGAAATTAAAGCCTGGATTGCCTTGAAGACTCCAAGATGTTAGAGATAACAAAGTTAGGGGATCCCTGCCAAGGACAGCTGCTAACAGGGAATGGAACCAGCCCAAGAGAAGAAAGTGTGTTGCAGTCAACAAAGTTGAATGGAGTTGGATATTTGAAGTGTTTTGACATCAGACATGGAGATGCAGAGTTTGGAGTTTGCCCAGCTTGCTTTGGTCCAGCCTTGCTATGCTCTCTTCCCTACATTTTAGTAATGTACATCCTATGTCTTCATATTGAAAGTATGTCATCTGGTTTTTTTTAATTTTGATTGTATAGGGGATTACAGTTAATAGATTGTATGACTCTCAGAAGAGACTTTGAACTTTTAAACATTGTCGAAACTGTGATAGACTATGGTGACTTTTGAAGTTGGTCTAAATGCATTTTGCATTATGATATTGATACAAGTTTATGGGAGCCAGTGTTGTGGGTTATTCCTTTACACTGTGTGAAGATATGTCACTGTGACTGGTTTAATAAAAAGTTAAATAGCCAATAGGTAGGCAAGTGGTTAAGTGAGACTTCTGGGGACAGAGAGGTATTGCTGGGAAGAAGAAAGGCAGAGTCACCAGCCAGACATGGAATAACCAGGATGGGCAGAATGGAGATGAGGTAAATAAACATGTGGAAGAATGTAGATTTTAAAATATGGGTTAATTTAAGTTGTAAGAAGTAGTTAGAAACAAGCCTAAGCTAAGGCCAAGTTTTCATAATTAATAATGAATCTCCTTGTCATTTTTTGTGAGCTGGTAGCCCAAAGAAAAATCTGTCTACATATGGCGTCCACCATGGGTCACATATTTCCACAAAGAGCCTGAGAAGGCTTAAAAAGAAAAGTTCCAAACACATCTTCCTAATTCTGCAGTCTCTTAGGTGGGATGCATTGTACAGAGGCAGGTCTCCCAGCCACTGCCTGCAGGCTTGAGCTAAGCTAAGCCATGAGCTAAGATGCACAGTGGGTTTAAGGTTTGACTTATGCAGTCACAGAATGCTACAGGTGCCAGTAAAGCAAGGACCATACAAGAAAAGGTATATAGACAGTCATAGAAAAAATTGTTTAAAAATAAAGTAATAAAGTCTTTAAGAAAGAATAAAGTAATATAAAGAAAATAAGCCACATAAGGATGGGGAATATTATAACACAGGGAGTTTGGACAGGGAGTTATGGGGCTTTGTTAAGTTTGAATTTTTTGAATGTGGATGAACAGACAACAATTGCTAAGAGACATTGGATTGCAGAAGGGACTGCTGAATTAAACCAACCTATATACTTTAGAAGTATCCTAACTTTAAAATGGAAGTAAAAAATATATTGCATTGGGGAAGAGGTTATGCTCTTGTTTTCACAGGAAACGAAAGGCTGTGGATTCCTTCCAGGTTAACAGAAATCAGATTTGACTGGGGGAAACCTCCTGAGTATCTTGGCTACAGACATAGGGGAGAAAGCCAAGAAAAACTACAGGACAGGTGATGTATAAGCTAATCCCTTTGCATGGGAATGTCTTGGAAATGAGATGGCACATGATGAATCTTGTTGGCCACAGAGTTCTCATGACTACTTATTACATGCCATCCTTTCATGTGACATGGACAGAAATTTATACTACAGTTAGGTTATGCAGTCCAAACAGACTTGTAAAATTGACAGATCCCTTTTACCTGCTCAAACACAGAACAAAAAAATCATATTTAACTGACTTGTGCACATTGTACATTCCATACTTGTGTTAATGCAGATATAAATGTTACCTTTAAAAGTTTGTGTGTTTTCAGAGCAAGAGGACCAGAAATCAATAAAAAGAGGTGATCCAGGTGATCCATCCTCTCAGAATGCCTCTGTTACAGTTTCCTCAGAGTTCTGCATCCAACACCTTCAAGGCTGCTGGCTAAGATGGTCCAGCCTCACAGATTACTTCAGCCAGGACTACAGATGACCTTGTACTCTCCCATTACACACATACAGAACAACAAATGCCTCTCCCAGGACTTGACTATTATCCTAACTTTCCAAAATTTTCATAGCCCCCAGACAAAAGAAATCAGTCTAGAGAACACAATGCCCACATTCCCAAGAGATGGGGTTGGTGGTTTTTGGTCATTCAATGGGTTATAGATGTTTGCCATCTATAGGGGTTGATTACAAATTGTTACTGGTCATGGTCAGAAAGAAAGTTAAACAAAGGAGATTAGATTCAGAGATCTCTTTCTGAAGGGAAAAAGGGGAGGCATAGTACAGAAATGATGGGATAATAGGATGGATTGTTGAGTCTACTTTTTGGTGTGGGACAATGGTTTGTATTCTGTCAGTTATATTTTAAATAAATTGGCCAGTAGCCAGGCAGGAAGTATAGGTGGGACAACCAGACAGGAAATAGAGGTGGGTCAATGAGAACAGGAGAATTCTGAAAAGAGGGAAGCTCTTTCCGCAGTCCTGATCCAGCCACAGAACAAGCAAGATGTAACAGCCTTGCTGATGACTATCTATTAACCTGTATTTTTAATTAAAAATTACATTTTTAAATGAGCTGCACATACACAATACCTTAATCAAGAGCAGAAACATACATTTAACGAAATTGACCTTAAGTTTGTATCGATAAACCAAGATCTGTACCAGTGCAAAGTATTCATCTCTATAGCATATCCCCCTTTAAATGTAATTTAATTCCCTAAATTAATTTAGGTAGTTCTCTCCAAACTGTTTCCTACTTTTTGTTGGGTGAAGAAATTTTAGGGGTTTACGGAGACCTTTCAGGGGGTCTTGTTTCATTGAACCACATTAGTCTGGAAGGAATCCACGGGTTCTCATCCTCTGTGAAAACAAAAGCAGAATCTCTTTTTCAAAGCAATATATCCTTAGACCGAAAATTTGAAGTTAAGATACCTTTAAAACATATATGTTGGTTTATCTTAGCAGCCCATAGAAGGAAATGTCTCTCTGTACTTAGTTCATTAACAGTCAAAAAATGTAAAGAAAACACAATAATATACATAATCCAGACTCTCTGTATATATTCCATCTTTATGTGGCTTATTTTTCTTTACTCCTTTAATCTATGACTACACTGTCTCTTCAAAGACTTTGCTTGATTTTTTAAAAACCATTTACTTTTTTATATATTTTTATATATTTTTTCTCTCTCCCAAGCCTATGTACACTTATTTAACACTGTGACCCATTTAGAGGTCTTTTTTTATTTGAATCTGTCTTTATTGCATATCTGTAATTATTTTTTGACCAGGAGTGATTTCAAAATGGTAAACAGTGTGGTTTTAATATAGCAGACATACCTTACTGCCAGCTCTGGGACCACTGGGTGAGAACTGCACTCACCACCTCAACTCTGGTAAGCAGTTGGCTCATGCTGCCACCAA
>LOJH01043952.1:0-13538 GCA_001685095.1 Ellobius talpinus | reverse complement strand
AAAAGGAAAGAGAAGAAATGAAAAAAGTATAAAGAAACTGGAGGACCCCGGGTCTCCAGTCGAATGCATTGTACGGGGAGTGTGCAGTGCTAATGCAGGTGGATTGACCCCGAGGTCGATCCAAACATGATTCCAATAAAGGAAAGCAACCGTAGCAGAATGGGGAGACTCACTGATTGAGGCCGGAAAGCTGGTTGGTGGGAGTGGAAAAAAAAAACCCAGTTCAGGATCCCAATCTCTGGAGAGGAACTGGAGCAGGAGAGCCTATCTGAGTCATGGTGCCAATTTTAAAAATGTTTAAAGATCTCTGGCAGCTTGCAGCAGGCAGAAATGTCAGAGCAGTGGCCCGGGCAGTGGTGGCAGGCCATGTGGCAGCAGCAGACATTTGCTGGTGGGTCCCAGACAACAGTAAGTCCCCGGAAGGTGCAGAGTCCCAGCGGCACCGGGTGGGCACGTGGGTAGGAGACATGTGGGCAGACACATTGTGTGGAATAGAATTGGATATCTATTACTTAAAGAAGGGGGGAAATGAGAGAGAGAGGTGAGAGAGGGACAGAGGGGCCCCAAGAGAAACACACGCGGTGCCGAGAGAGAACAGAGATCCAAGATGGTCGGGGGAGATGGGCAGGGTCACTGGGAGTGGGCATGGCTTTCCTCTTAAAGAGATAAAAACCATAACACTGTGTACTGGTTAGTTTTTGGCAACTGAGCAGAACCTAGATATACCTGATTAAAGCAAATCTCAATTAAGGAATTGCTTCTGACAGATTGTCCTGTATGCATGTCTGCTTTGCACATTATAGATTAATGATAAATGGGGGAAGAGTCACCCTCCTGTGGGTGTTGCCACTCCTAGAAGGGTGACACTAGGTGCTATATAACAGCAAGCTAAGAAAGCAGTGTTCCATCATGGCACCTGACTCTGCTCCCACTTGAGGTCCTGCCCTGATTTCCTTTGAGGGTAGACTGTGATCAGGACCTGAGCATCAGATAAACACATTTTCCCCAAGCAGCTTTTAAAACAAAACTTGGACACTCTGTGTCTAGATTTTAATTTTATTGACACACAGCAGTATGTACCTATCTAATCACTTGTCTTTTGGAGAAACATGTTGAGGGATCCAGGTCTTAAAATCTGATGTGGAGAGTAGACCCCATTCTAGTCTCAGGCTGTGATGTGTTTTGATACAGCTATCCCACATGTCCTTAAGATGCCCAAAACAAGCTGCCTTTGCAGACTAAACAGTGTAAAGCAAACACTTGCATGTTGATAATTTCAATTACCTCCAACTTTTCTTATCACCATAAACTGAGATATCTGATTTTTATCTTTTCTTAAAGTTCCTCTGTTAATAGAGTCACACATGATTCCTGGTGATAGAGATGAACCTTCTAAAGAAAACAAGAAGGATTGCTGGGACCACCTGAATCAGTCTGGCTCTGACTTCCACTTGTCAAGAGCTTCGACAACACAGATTTACTGAGCTCTCATTATTCTTGTTGCAAGGTAATTGAGATTAAATGATATTATAAAATAGTACTCAAACCAATATTCATGAAAAATGTAAGGATTTCCTCTCTTTCCTCTGTTAGTTGACCCCTCTCATTAATTTAATAAGCAACCTTACAGCTTGGAGGGCATCTGCTGTTAGAGATCATTTAAGTTCTCAGGATCTGTTTCTATTTGTAAAACAGGATCAAAAGTGTTGAGAGCTGTTGAGGATGCTGAGGTCAGATGTAGCAGCATCCACAGGGCAGGCTGTGCTCTGAAGGAAGCACTGTTACTTATAATAAAAGTAATAGAAATTTTAAAATGCACTCATTTTATGCTCATATCCCACATAATCCATAAAGACATCTGGGCATCTGCTACACAAAGTGTGATGGCCTTTGATTAAAAACAAACATATGCCAGGATTCATTAAGGGTCATTCTAAAAATTGTTATGGTCATGCAATATCCCCGATGAGTGCTTGGCAGATTAACAAAGACATCTTGGGGAAGGGCAATGGATTTTGCTGGCATGTCCTGATCATACAGTGTGTCCATCCATCAATAACAAACAGAGTTCTTCCTCACTGATCATAGGAGATTACTCCAGGATTAGGTTATACTGTTTGACAACACTGTATGCTGACCGTGCATGATGCTAGGAAACAGTATTAAATTTTAACAGAATAATTATAAACTTAGCTATTGGTAATAGCTGTCAGTTCCACAGTTGAGATTTTGGGGTGATTTTTTTAATAATATGTTTAGGATCACCACTATGAGCAGTAGACTGTGTCAAAATGCAATTGTTCATTTAAAAGATGGAAAGAAAAATGTTCAAAAGCTGTAGTTGATGAATGTAGTCAGCTTTAGAATGGTGTGTATTAAGCTTCAAGATGCATCAATTGAAATTGTCTATACCCAGACAGACATGATGGTTGACTTCATTGTAATGAGTGTCCATTGGAACACAGTCTATCCACAGTGGTGTGCTAGAAATTTTGTCTGAGTGTCAGTCATTCTGTATCTTGACAGAAAAAAACATAAGAAAAATGTCTTAGGAAATGTTTTAGCTATTACCTGGTGAATGAAGAGAGCCAATTATTATAAATAAATTGAATGTGTATGTGTGTGTCTGTGTGTGTGTGTAGAAGGAGAGAGAGAAGAAGAGAGGAAATGGGTCAAAACGTTCAGAAGGATCTTGCAATCCACTCTGAGGTTACCTACCAGTAAAGCAGAGTGGGAACAATGTGTGCTCTTCATTTTTGTCTGATGAAAATGGACTGTCATCTGTATCCTATAAAAACTGACTGCTGTTTTAAAAGAAACCAACTCAGCAGTGTTTGTTCTTCTATTATAGGAAAGTTACCAAAATTTCTGACATAGTTATAGCATGGGCTTTAAATATACTTAAGTACCAGCAGGCTTGAGAATTTCAGTGTAAACAGCTACAGAAGAGGTGAGACATAAGATGGGTTGCTTCCATTTACAAAAGCACATCTATAGTGAAATCTACAGGTGAAAGGGAGGTTGCTCCCTCCAAAATTCATACGATACATACACAGGCACCAAATTCTTTTTTTCATTTTTCATTTATTCTTCACTTGTATGTATATTAACTCCTCTCCTCCCATTGCAGTCACCTATGCCCCATTTCCCGCCCACTCCTCCTCATTTGCTCTTCAGAAAAGGGCAGGCCTTCCATGGATACCAATCAAACATGGCATATCAAGTTGCAGTGAGACTTGATATACCCTTGATATACCCTTGTCTTAAAGCAGGATGAGGCAACCCAGTAGGATGAAAAGGAACCCAAAAGTAAACAAAACAGACACAGTCTCTGCTCCATGGTTAGGAGTTCCATAGAAAACCAAAGGTATACTATTATAACATACGTGGAGAACACCTACACCAGACCCATACAGGCTCCCTGATTGCCAGTCCAGTGTCTGTGAACTCCTATGAGCCCAGGCTAGTCCATTCAGTGGGCTTTCTTGTACAACACCAAATACTTAGCACAAAAGAGATTTATTATCCTGGAGAAGCCAGCAGCAGGGTTAGAGAGGCTGCAAAGGGGGCAGCAGCAAGTTTCAGTGGGCAAGAGAAGCAAGAGAATGTGTTTCTGCAAGAGTGGGATTTTAAGAGGAAAATGGGGAGGCTATGCTTGGGTAAATCTTGACTTGGTAAATCCTGAATAGTAGCGTTAGCCAAATAATGAATTCTGATTGTTAGACCTTGTTGTTTTGTCAGAGTAATGAGGAAGTATCCAAATAGGGAAGTAGACTTTGGTGGCTAGCTTTACGAATGTAATGGTATTGAACAAAGGGAAGAAAAGGGGTAAAAGGGCAAAACCTTTCTGAAATGTTTGCCTTATCCAGGCCTGTTAGAATCCCTCAATATGTTTTCTGGTATTGGCTTTGCTTTTTGGCAAGAGATCACTCTTCATATGAAGTCAAATAGCAGCATTTTCCCTTCAGCATCCAACTGGATTAATTCACCTATTGCTTTTACACTGAAAATAAATCAAGGACATCACAAACAAAGGTAGAGTCAATCATTATTTGATAAGCACAGTTCCACTGAGTGAATTTTTCTTTGCTTCATAGGAAGACAAATTTGGAGATGTTGAGAAAAGTCAAGGTTTTATGCAGCAGAAACAAGAGTTGATTGTGGACAATACAGTGAACTTGCTACAGTGGCCAGCATAAGAGTTTGTGACTGTAGGGCCCAACTATGATAGACTCAACAGAGACCACCCAGGCAGCACCCAGGTACAGACAATCCAAAGGAAATACCTAACCTTCCAACCATCGTAGATAGGATCACCTGATGCCCCTTATATACACACACTCCCATTACCTTTACACTAGGACACCCCTAGACAAATGCCAGCCAATCAGGGGTCCTGTAACTTAGAAATCCCTCAACACAACCTCTACTGTTATAAAATCCTCACCCCAATTGTGTCAATGTCTTGGACATAGAAAGTCGGAGTCTGAACTTGAATAAAAGTAAATGTTCTTTTCTTTTATGTGTGAGACTCAGTCTCCTTTTGGTTTTTGGTGGGCTCCGTGGATCTGGGCCTAATAGAGGAATTCAGTGATTTAAAGGAAACCAGAACACAACTTTCACAAAGTCAAGCAGAAGAAACTCATCCAAATAAAGGAGCAAGGTAACAAGGGAAATATTATTTCTGAAGGCTATTGTAGATTAGTTTGAATTTGTTGGGTGTGATTTTACAATTTTTACAACATTTTGTGATTCTTTAGATTTATTTTTATTGTGTGTGTGCATGTCAGCTGGTCCATCTGTCTGCCTGTCCTCTGTCCTCTGTCTCTGAGTCTGGGTATACGCATGTTGAAAACAATGCATAAGGAATTGGAAACTGGGTGTTATTTCCCAAGAACTGAAGGCTGTGAGCTGTTATGAGGTGCTGGGAATTGAACGTGGGTCCTCTGTAGGAGCAACAAATGCTCTTAACTACCAAAACAACTCTCTACCTACAAGTTTTTAGCATTTTATTAATCTGTCTACCTCAATGAAATAGTAAGAATTTCAATATTTCACCAGACACTTCTGTGCGTTTTTCGTGTGTGTGTCGCTTGAATCCACAAGAACACATGATTTTCTCCCTTACTTGTGATGTAAAGTTCTACATAATGATATCATATGTGCAGTTGGTTTACTATTTAGGGATGTTTCTCCTTCATTTTCTGTGAGGGTCCCTTTAAAACCTTCTCTCTTGTTCTACACACACTGTGCCCATCTTTTACACTTTGTCCAACACAATCTCATTTTACTTTAGGCACATGGATACGTACACTGAATTTTACAAATTAATCAGAAAAGTTTATTCCTCTGTTTGTGAAACTGTGCCTTTGGCCTCTATTTTATGACTAATAAAGTGACGTTCAATTGTACTATGATATATACAAGATTCTAAATATAATTGCTTAAAAACATTTCTTTTCTTTTTTGAATTTATTTATTTGTGTATTTGTTTGTTTATTGGTCTTTTGAGACAAGGTTTCAGTGTGTAGCCCTGACCCTGACCCTGGCTGTCTTTGGAACTCACTCTGAAGACCAAACTGGCCTCAAATTCCTGCCTTTGCCTCCTGAGTGCTGGGATTAAAAACATTAACCACCACCTCCCATTTAAAAACATTCTTTTAAAGACTAAATATTTATATTTTATATTTGTTGTTTATTTGAGACCCAGTTTCTCTGTGTAGCCCTGACTGTCCTGGAATCTGCTCTGTAGAGCAGGCTGGACTCAAACTCACAGAGATCCACCTGCCTCTGCCATTGAGTGCTAGTGCTAAAGCTGTGCACTATCACAATGGTTTTAAACCACATTTCTTGAAGCAGTTACTTTATTTTAATCTCCATTCCTTTGTGCATGCATAATGGGATAGCCATATGTATTCATTTCTATTCTGTAATAAGGTATAGAGGTAACAAGCTTCCAAGAGGTTTGCTGAATATGCCTTATTAGAACATACAGCCACAATATTTTAGATTTTTGTTATGTTTTCTCTAAACTCAATTGTAATACTTTTTACAGTGTTCTCTGTTGTGTGTATAGCACACACAACAGATTACTTAGGGGTGCAAGTCCAGGTCTACATCTCTTGAGTTCTCCAGAATTCCTTAATGAAGTCATTAGAAGTGGCAATTTTTAAAAAGACTAAATGAATCTTTGTTTAAAAGTTTATTAAAAGATTGCATTATTTCAGTTGCATTCTTCTGTTGGCCTCAGTTTTAACCCTTCTCCTATCTTCTCTCTTCTCAAAATCTCTTGCGTGATTCCTCAGTTCAAAGTTTGACTGTCAACAGATTTGAGTGGCTAATCCCCACACTAAATTCCAACTCTGTGTTAAAATGGCATTGAAAATAAGATTTGGAGATGAGAAGCAGAATATAACTCATGTGCCTTAGACCCTGTGAGAAGTAATTTAATGGCAGTCCTTCATCATTAAGAAGGAAATGAGAGTCCTTATCGACATGTCCTACACTTTAAATTCTTATTCCCATATATATTTCTCTGAACTTTTTATTTTACCCATAAGAATACATTTTATCTCCCAGGTCCCCAGTTCCTCACTTACGCAGTGATAAAACAATCAGTGTCCCCTTTGTTACTGTTCATACAGAGCCAGGATATCTTAATTCAAGAGTTCATGCAAATTATGAGTTTCCTTTCTTTCAGTCACACCATGTCCATCTAAAGATTGCTTCTGATATTGTGAAAGTGATCAATGAAGACAAGAGTTTGGTTCGTCAGGCTGTTCACTGGATTTCATTCTGCCTGATACATCATCACTAATACATCTACTTTGAATTTAAATTTATGAATATAATTAATTTTATGAGTGTGTGTGTGCATGTGTGCTCAGTTGCATGCACACACATGCATGTGTTTTGGCAATGTATATCTTTGTGTGTATATGAGTTATCCTGAATTAGAGGGTATGCATTTATGAGTCAAACAGACCATAGACTGGTATTGCATATTTTCCAATGATCTCTCCACTTTATTTACACAGGCAGGGTCACTCATTGAATCTGGAGTTCCCTAGCTATTTTGGTTAGTCTGACTGGCCAGCTTGCTGTGGAAATCCAGGCTTGGCTTCTAACTGGTGGACAAGAGCAGTAATAGGTGCTGGGTGCCGACATGGTCCACCACCTTATGGAATGACCACATTATGGAGCTCCTCATTGGCTAAAAGGCTGGCCTGAACCCACATTCCTAGAGCAGCACCCAAGTCTCATTCCTTGAACTAAATGGATCTCCACAGTGGAATATAGAAAAACAGCTAGTAGCCTCACTCACTGATGTCTAGCCTCTTTCAACTTCCAACTCCTCTGTTCTTCATCTGAAGATGAGGTGGATGATTAAATAGACTTGATTTGGTCCTGATGCTGGTGGATTTGAGCCCTGCTTTTTCCAAAGGAAGAGCATTTCATGAAAGCAATAAGGACTATCTTATACTTGAGTCCCACGGTTTTGTAGGAATAACATTTGGTCAGTTCTAAACACCAGGCAAGTACAGGTAAATGAGATTAGACATTAAAACAATGACATCTTGAAATTTGCAAGCAAATGGACAGAACTAGAAAAAACTATCGTGAGTGAAGTAACCCAGACCCAGAAAGACAGATGTGGTTCTCACTCATGAGTGCATATTGGGCATAAAGCAAAGGCTAACAAGACTGCGGTCCACAACTGCAGAGAAGCCAGGTAACAAAGAGGCCCCCTAGGGGTGCATACATGTATCTGCCTAGGAAGGGGAAATAGACAAGATATGAATAAACTGGGAACATGGGAGGGAGGGGGAGGAGGGAAGGGAAGTGGGGAGGAGAAAATGAGGGATCAAGGAGGTCAAGTTGTTGGAAAGACAGAGAAGGAGAGCAAAGAATGAAATATCTTGATAGAGGGAACCATTATGAGATTAGCAAGAAACCTGGCACTAGGAAAATTACCAAGAATACACAAGGATGATCCCAGATAAACCTCTAAGCAATAGTAGAGAGGGGGACAGAAGTGATCTTCCCCTGTAATCAGATTGAAGACAACAATAATTGTCAAAGTTTCATCCAGTAACTGACGGAAGCAGATGCAGGGATCCACAGCTAATCACTAGGCAGAGGTTGAAGACTCTAGTGGAAGAGAGGTACGAGTGATAATATGAGCAAAGAGGTCAAGACCATGATGGGGAAACTCACAGAAACAACTGATCGGAGCTAATGAGAGCTCACCGACTCTGCACTGACAGCTGCAGAACCTGAATAGGACAGAACCAGACCCTCTGAATGCAGGTGACAGCGGGTGGGTTGGGCAGTTTATGAGGCCACTGGCAGCTGGTTCAGGATCTATTCCTACTACATGAACTGGCTTTTTGGAGCCCATTTCCTATGGAGAGATACCTTGCTTAGTTAGAAACAGAGGGGAGGTCCTTGATCAGGTCTCAATATAGTGAGGTCACAAACTTCATTGACTCCCCATGGGAGATGGATCATACCTGAGGAGCATATGGGGGTGTGGTAAGGGGAAGGTGGGGGAGCAGGAAGAGAGGAGGGAAGGAAAACTGGGATTGGTATATAGCATTTAAAAATAAAAAGTTAAAATGCAAAAAGAAATATAAGTAAATATAAAATAATAATAAAAATTAATAAGAGGGGCTCGAGTAACAGCTGAGAGGCAACAACATATTCCACTCTTGTCAAAGACTTGATCACATGGTGGCCTATAACTTTTGGTAGCTGCAGTTCCAGGAAATCTAAGGCCGTCCCACCCCTACTAGAACCAGGCAGATATGGAAAAGATATGGGGCAGAAATATACCTTCAGTAACAACACTCATACACATTGAAAATAAACAATAATAAATTGCATAAAATGTTTTCACACATACTTATTAGGAGAATAGTTTTGATAATGTTCACTCCTACAACTAAAAACAAAACTATTATATCAAACAATACTTGAAATGATTTATGATAAAGTACCAAAATTATATAAAAATTGCTAGTCTATTCTGTCTTCCAGAGGTGATTTCTCCAGTCCCCAAATAGAAGTACTTAACCATTGCCCCTTAATTATTGCCAAAATAAATTCACGTAATTATTTTTTCTAAACTATATTGATTAGATGTAGAGGAAAACAACTTGTCTACAGTATATGTTGGTGGTGCTCAGGGCCCATTGTCACAAGCTACCTCTTCAAACTGAAAGCTTTTTAAAGAATACCCAGTTTTATCAGTGACTTCAACTACATAGCAGAATACTTGCTGTAGTCTTCCTTTCCTCCATGACATCCCTAATGGATCACAAGGATCTTCTCCTCAAACCTTCCCCCCCAACTCTTTGCAGTATTCCAGCTTCCAACATCAGCTGGTATTCTTTTTAACACAGCAACTCAACAGGCCATGGAAATAGCCCCCATTATAGCAAACACACCGGGATATTTTTCTGTTGGGAAAAAAAAACAAAAAAAAATGCAACCAAAAACAGACAGGACAATATGTCTCCAGGAGAGGCCAGTTGTTCTACTAGAGGCCCTGAATAGTTCAACAAAGCTGAAGAACTAAACAAAACCTTAAACCTTGGGAGAGGGTTAAAGGGGAGGGGAGAGACAGAGAAGGGAGCAGAGAAAAATGTAGAGCTCAACAAAAAAAAAACTAAGAAAAAAACCTGCCTATATGAAGATGATAGAGGTCCTAAAAGAAGAAATTATTTAAATCCCTTAAAGAAATCCAGGAAAATCCAAATAAAACATGTGAGCAAATGAATAACTACCTTAAAGAAGTCGAGGAAAGTACAAAGAAGATGTGGAAAGAAATGTATAAAACTGTTAACTTTATGGAACTTTCTACAAAGTGACCACATACATGGACACAAAGCAAGTTTCAACAGATATGAAAAACTTGAAATAATTCATTGCATTCTATCAGAGTATCTCAGGTTATTGTTAGATATCAAAAACAATAGAAACCACAGAAAGCTTCCAAACTCAGGAAAACTGAAAAAAAATCTCTACTGAACAAAAAATTGGTAAAGATAGAAAGAAAGAGCTAATGTCTTTCCAGAATGCAATGAAAATGAATATATATTATACCCAGACATATGGGACACAATGAACATAGTTAAAGAAGAAAATTAACAGTAATAAGAGCCTGTTAAAAAAACGTGAGGGATCTTATACTAAAAACTTAATAGCACACATAAAAGCCCTAGAACAAAAGGAAATAGTCACAGCCAAGAGGAGTAGATGGCAATAATTAAATAAGAGTCTGTGCGGCACAGCACGCCCGTCTGTGCTCCACGTGCCACCACCATACAGTTTGTGAACCGGGTAAGGGACTGAGATTGAAACAAAGACTCACAGACAGAGAGAGACATGTGTCATCCTAGATGCCAGAATGCCCCCTTTATTGTATCCAGGGGCAGCTTATATAGGGATTGCCACGCCCCAGCCAAACATACCAGAAACCATTCCCCTGCCATCAGGAACTCCCGAGGGTCTCGTGCTCAGAGCAGCTGTAGGCACTAAGATCAGGAGAAAACAAGATGTTTACAAGAAATTCAGGATCTGGGGGTTCACAACTCCCAACAAGGCTGAAATCAATAAAATACACATAAAGAGAACAATACAACAAAGAGCTGGTTCTTTGGGAAAATCAACAAGATATAAAAACCCCTATCCAAACTAATTTAAAAAACAAGAGAGAATATATGTATTAATAAAATCATAAATTAAAAGGGAGAAGTGAGTATCAAATCCAAGTAAATCCAGAAAATCAATACAAATACAGAGAAACACAATACAATTTCACTAAAATGAGGAACAAAATAACTGTGTTTACTCTCTCTATATTCAATTCAGGACTAGAAGTCTTAGTTAAACAAAACAACTGAAGGAGATCAAGGGGATGTAAATTAGAAAGGAAAATGCTAAAGTATCCTTATTTGAAAAATGTATGATAGTATTCATAAATGATTACAAAATTCTACATGAAAACTCATAGCTGAAAAGCTTTCAGCATAGTAGCTAGGTAAAATATTAACTCAAAAAGAAAAATAACCTTCTTGAATGCAAATAACAATGCACTGAGAAAGAAGCAAGGGCAAAAGCACCACCCAAAATAGCCTCAAATAATATAAAATATCTTGAAGTAACCGCAACCAAACAAGCAAAAGACTTGTATACTAAAAATTTCATGTCTTTGAAGAAAGAAATCACAGTAGATATCCAATGGAAATCTGTCCCATATTCATAGACAGGTAGGATTAACATAGGAAGATGGCCATTCTACCAAATGGAATCTACAGATTCAATACAACACTCAACCAAACTGCAACAAAATTTTTCACAGACTTAGAAGAGACAACTTTAAAATTCATATAGAGAAACAAAACCCAAGATTTCTAAAGGAATATTGAACAATAAAAATAAAACAAAACAAACAAACAAATCACTGCTTGAGGTCTCAACACTTCTAATTTTTTCTTTCTCAGTAGCATTTGGAAGATCTCAGCACCATTGTTTTAGAGACACTTACATAGCCAGTCAATTTGCTCACATAGAAAATAGCTAGTGATAGAATAGCCTGCTTTGTTGTTAATTTATTTACTGTATTATGAGTACCACCTCTTATCTCCCAAGAAACCAATGTTCTCTATGCAGGTGAAAGATTATAACAGTTTATCATAACTTACATTCCTGAATTCTAAATACCAAAAAAATAAACATCCAAGAAAAATACTGGATTCCCCAGGGCTGTAAGTCACTGGGGGTTTCTCTTCAATAAACAACTTACTGTCCGTGTTTCAGTGGCTTCTCTTAAATTTTCCATTTTGTTGCATTACATCCTACAATTTTTGAAGCCCCTTTCCATTTAATTTGAGTCTTGAATACCTATTCCATCTTTGGCACTAAACAATTCTAGGTTAATAAAATTGATTTTGCAGTTTCCTATATGCTTTTTAAAAATTAAATGTTGTTTCCTTTTGAAAGAATGGGGTGAGGTTTATCTTTTGAATATTCAATTAAGCATAAATGCAGTCGCTACTATCTTGTCAAGAAAATGATAAACCAGTTTCCTATAGCTTATTTTTTCTTAAACCCACCAAACCATACCTTGTGGGTGTGAAGAGGGGCCTCAGTGGTTAAGAGGAAGTCCTGCTGTTTTAGAAGACTCAGATTTGATTGTCATCACCCAGATCAGGCAGCTCACAGCTGCCTGTGACTCCAGCTCCAGGGTGTCTGATGTCTTCTTCTTGCCTCTGCATGTGTACAATTTTGTACATATGTACAAACTATCCTTTCACTGCCTCATATACACACCAACTAAAAAAATTGAATTAATCTAAAAATAAGTACTTTGCTATTTATAGATGATTTACATGATCCCAGCATTGAAAAATAATTGACATTGTCCCCAAAGTGTTTGTACCATAACTTAAAGTCTTCTAGCTACATGAAATGGAAAAGGAAATTACTTTTTGTTATCTGTAAAAAGTGCCCTTACTTCATAAAATTGCCCTTAGCACAAATGGGATGCTGTTTTTATCTCTTGCCAGTATTAAGGGTTATGAAGTACCACAGGAATTAAAACTAAATCTGTCCAAATCTTTCTAACCATGAAGAGAATATGTCTCATAAACAATGGAAACTCAGAGCAGATCTACTAACAGACTAAAGATTTGGGGAAGTCAATCTTGACCCTAATCCCTACATATGTTCATTCCTCCCTTTCCAAACTCCATGCTGCATGGGTCTAACTTTGCTTACATGAACGTGTTAGGTATCCACCCTGTCATCAAGAAGCCTCCAGGCATTATGGAAAATAATAATGTATATTTTCAGCCCAAAATGTGCCTACTTCTTTACCAATTTCAGAATGAGAAAAAAAAGAATATGTTTTTGAAGAAAGAGGGAGCAAGACAGTGAATTGGGGTCTAAAGTACACTGAGGACAAGAGCCATGTCAGGGCTATTCCTGCCCATTTCTCTTCAGCTTCACATTAAAGAGGAAAATTATGAAAATTATATGGAATAATTTGATATCTAATTTAGTAATTTATATAAAAAGTCTTTTTATCACATTATGTTTTGTACAATCCTAAAAGTTGAGTTGGCAGGATTTTAGCAACTCATTTCTTTATAATGAAAATTGGGAGTAACACTTCCATCCCATGCCACGTGGCTGGGGCAGGTGGGACTCAACTAAACACAGTCTGGGCTTTCTAACCCTAGCCCTTGTGAGGGCTTCAGCAAGACCACTGCACCAAACAGGAACCCACTTGGCACCTCTGCACATGGCAGTTGAGCACTGTTATGATCTCTTTGTGGTAAGGAAGCATGGTCCTGCCAAGGGCCACAATTATTTAGTAGGACAAGGAGAATCACACATAGGCCTGGGGCAGTCTGCCCTGGGCTCCAAGGGCATCTTATGGTGCCAGGCAGACAGCTACTACTATGGTGTGTAGTGATAGGGGGCGCAGGCCTGCTTTTCGTCCCGCCCGGCTCCCGCACAGCTAGCTTATA
>LOJH01043950.1:437-13889 GCA_001685095.1 Ellobius talpinus | reverse complement strand
GACCCGCCTCTACTTCCTGTCTGGTTGTCCCACCTATACTTCCTGCCTGACTACCGGCCAATCAGCATTTATTTAAAATATGATTGACAGAATACAGACCATTGTCCCACACCATCTAAGCAAACTTTCTCTACTCTCATCCCCATTCTCGTACTTTAGTGACCACTATTTCTTCCCTTTCCCTCTCTTCTTTTTCTCCCCTTTTTTCCTATTCTGTGAACTGAAACTTTTTAGCTTTCAAACATGACTGAAAACAATGTTTTCTGTGCCTGGTGTATTTCACTAAGTACAATGTCCCCAAGTTCCATCCACATTGCCACAAGTGACAGTATTTCATTATTCTTGTGTTTGATAACATCACATTGTGTGTGTGTATGTGTGAGCGCGCGTGCGTGCAAGCTTATGTTATGCACACCCATGTGCTTGACATTTTCTTTAAATATTCATCCATCAGTTGGTTCCAGATCTTGGCTACTGTGAACATACTGTAATGCAGGTATCTCTGTACTGTGTTGAGTTTATTTCCTTTAGATAAGTATCAAATGGAATTGCTGTTTAGTATGACCATTCCATTTCTGGTTTGTTTGTTTGTTTGTTTGTTTGTTTGTTTTTGCAACCTCCACACTGTTTTCAGGAAAGGCTACACTAATCAAATCCATATCAAAATCTGTCAAAGACTTCTCCTTTCTCTGCATCCATTGAGTGTTTGCAAGTTTTATGTCATTCTGGTCCTAGCCCTTCTAAGATGTTATCTTATCAGGACCCAAAGGTGCAATGGGCACCACCTACGTAAAAGACAAATAATGGACTTATACACAGTTATTTCTCTCAGTACTGGGTAATATAAAGCTATACAACACACATGCACCCACACACCTAGTCCTTTTTCCTTCCACCTTGCGATACAGCCAAAACACTCACTACCAGTTAAATGGACAGATTTTAGATTTTCAGCCTCCAAACTATGACTTTTACTTATACAGTATGCAGTTTCAGTTATTTACATCACATATGAGCAACAATTCAATGGCTCTCAACATCCCGAGGATGGAGGCAGGAAGATAGTTTTGAGTACAGCCAAGTCTCTAAGCCTAGCTACACTGCTTCCTAGATGATAAGCTTTCTGGTGACAGGATCTACAGTATTCTTCCAAAGCAGAAATCAAAGTTCTTATATATAAGAATTGACTGGCAGATGAAGCCTTCTGTGTATATGCTGACTTCCTGCAGCTCAAATCTGAAGTAGATACATAAAGTAAACAAACTGTCAAGAGGCCAATACCACTGGCAACCTACTGATAGTTGCCTGCTCCTAGAACTGACTGGGTAATCAAGGTATTTCCAAGAAAATAGCTACTATATAATCAAATTGGGCATTCTAGTTAGAATTCACGAAATCTGGAAAAAGTCAGGGCCTACCACAGCCCTCAAACAAGACTTCCAAGCATTTTTACTTATATATGACAAGTTGGATAAGCATAATGATGAAAATGGGAATTTCTGATCCCCATCTATCATCCCCACCAACAGACAACATCTCAGAATATAGACCCAGCTGGACTCAAACTCTCCTGTCTCAGCCTCCTAAGTACTGGAATTAAAGGTGTGCACCACAATTCCTGGCTTTGTTTTCAGTTAAGTTCCTTTCAGTTCAGATAGTATTCAAGAAATTACACAATGACTAATGGGGTTTCTGGAGCAGAAGCTCTGGACTAGACCAAACCTTGTGTTAGCAATTTGAGTTGATCTCATGTGAGACAGCACTCTTTCTCACACACACAAAACTAACTCTAAATCCTGGCTTATCCATCAGCCTCCTCCTAGGACTGACCCAAACTGCTGACAAAGCAGAGCGACCTTTTAAGTCTCCTAATAAGGACTTTCATATACACTAGCATTCTAAGCAGTGCCTGCTGCTCCAAACACTCCCCTGCCAACACATCACTACAGAGCAAAACTGAGTGAGAGGCTGAAGGATGTGACTTCACCTTTTCCTAAGTATAATATGGAATTCCTAGCAGCCCACAGTTTCTCTTAATAAGTAGCTACTTTCTAGATGTGGAATGAGTTAAGAGGAGAAATGGCAGGCACCATATTAAATAAAGTACTTTCTGAAGTGACTAGGTCTGCTGGGCCTCCAAGGGCACACCCTTTCTCTGTTCTGTAGAATAAATACAATTTTTTAAATACAAGTCTCATTACCAGTGTACCAGAGCTGACCATGCAAAAAAATAATTCTAAACATAGCTAGACTTTATATTCCAATAGGGTAACTTCAAATAAAGGTAGATAGCCACTACCAAAAACAAAGTTAATTCAATGACAACTAATTTCTATCTACTGGTAAAAAACCAGCTTTTACTGTTTTAAGGGACACTGCTTTATTATACCAATAATTTCAACATGGAGTGAAATAACTTCCATAAAAAGGTTTTACCTTCAAAAAAACACTCCTAAGTATTAGTATGTTCATCTGCTTTACTTACTAATTTCTAAGATTGCATAGGAAAAAGTTTTAGTTTTGTTTGACTTTTTGTTTGGTTTGTTTGGTTTTGGTTTTGGTTTTTCGAGACAGGGTTTCTCTGTGTAACAAACCTAGCTGTCCTGGAACTAGCTCTTGTAGACCAAACTGGTCTTGAACTCACAGAGATCTGTCTGCCTCTGCCTCCAAAGTTCTGGGATTAAAGGCATGCAAGGAACGTTTTCTTAAAAGCAGCCTATAATCCCAGATATTCAGTAGCACAAGGCAGGAGGATTGCAAGTTCAAAGATAGCATAGACCACACACTGCATTAAAAGCCAGTCCAACAACTTAATTAAATTCTGTCTTAAAATTAAAAGACAAAACATGTCTACTGGTGTAGCTCAATGGCAGTGCAATAGCCTAGCATATGCAAGGCCCTGGATTCAATCTCTAGCACCAGCAAAAAAGAGAGGGTATGGGGAGATAGCTAAAGGTAAAGTGCTTGGGAGGTAGGTAGAGTGTCATACAAACATGGGGTCCTGTGTTAGGTAACTCCAATGAATCACATAATCTGTAATCCCAGAGGAGGGAAACAGGTGGATCCCTGGAGCTCACTGGTCACAAGATTAATTGAATCAATAAACTCCAGTTCAGCAAGAAACTGAATCTGAGGAAAATATCCAACATCAAACCATGACCTCTACACACTCAGACACTCATCTGAAAATGTATATACATCATCATCATCATCACCATCATCATCATCATCATCACCATCACCACCACCATCATCATCATCATCATCATCACCATCATCACCATCATCATCACCACCACCATCATCATCATCATCATCATCATCATCATATCTCTCTCACACACACACCACACATACACACAGAGTGAGAGGGAGACAAAAAGAGTGTCCAACTTCTCCACACAAGTTCTTATACATACTATTTAATAAATTTTAAAGCTAATTTGATAGGTGAACACATTTGGATTTGTTATGGTTTTGGTTTTGTTTTGTTTGTTTCTTTGATTTTTTTTGAGACAGGGTTTCTCTGTTTAACAGTCCAAGCTGTCCTAGAACTAGCTCTTGTAGACTAGGCTGGCCTCGAACTCAAAAAAGATTCACCTGCCTCCACTTCCCGAGTACTGGGATTAAAGGAGTGTGCTACCACCACCTGGCTTTATTAAGACTTTTTAAAAATTATTTCAGCTTATAACATTCTTTCTTTGTTAGCTTTCATGGGGGATTTCTATGGTCCAATATATTTGGTGTTCTGTGTGTGTCTTGTATCTTGATAGGTATCACCTTATTTAGGTTAGGGAAATTTTCTTCTATGATTTTGTTGAAATATTTTCTGTACCTTTGTCCTATGTTTCTTCTCCTTATTCTATTCCTATTATTCGTAGATTTAGTTTATGTAGTATCCTAGTTTTCCTGGATGTTTTGTGCCTGGATTTTCTCAGACTTAACATTTTCTTTGACCAAGGTATCCATTTCTTCTATTTTGTCCCCCAAAGCCTAAGACTCTCTTCCACCTCTTGAATTCTGTTGGTAAGGCTTGCCTCTGAGGTTTCTGTTCAAGTTTTCAATTTTCCCATTTTCAGATTTCCCCAAGTTTGGGTTTTATTGATTCCATTTCTACTTTCATATCTTGAACAGTTTTCTTCATTTCATTCCATTGTTGTTTGTGTTTTCATAGATTTCATCAATAGATTTATCCATATCCTCTTTAAAGTAATAGCTATTTTGTTGTCCATTCATAATAGCTATTCTGTCATGCTCCAGCTATATTGCATTTCTCTGGGCCTACTAGAGTAGGGTTGTTTGGTTTTAGTGATGACATTGTTCTTGCTATTATTGACTGTGCTTTTGTGGTAAATTTGGGGCATCTGGATTTGGGATGATTGTAATTCTAGGTGCTGGTACCCAGTCTTGTCTTTGTTGGGTGGGTGTTTTGTTGCTTGGTTTCTGTTGCCTTCTCCAGTTCTTCGGAGTTCCGTGGCTTTGAGTTGCCTGGTAGGGAATGTTTCTAAGATCCTGCCAGGTGTGGACACTGGAGGTCCTGGCAGAAAATGATTCTAGGTATTGGGAACTGACACTACTGAACAGGAATGGGGTAGGGGTGGCTGAGAGAGTCCACATATGAAGGAAAGCTGGGTGGTCCAGAATCTACATAGACCCCTGGGGGGGCAGAGAGGAAGGGGAAAACAAAGCAGAAGGTCTACTACAAAGCTGGGAATAAGACTGAGGGAAAGAAATTGGAGGGGAGGAGGGAGAGTGAAGATCAATGAAACAAAGATTTCATTCTCTCAGAAAAACTAGTAAGATTGACAAACCCTTGGCAAAATTTATGAAAATGTGGAGAGAAAATTCAAATTAACAAAATTAGAGGCAAAGGGGGACATAACAAGAGACACTGTGGAAATCCAAAGAATCATAAGGATATATTTTAAAAACCCGAACTCCACTAAATTGGAAAATGTAAAGGAAATGAATAATTTTCTTGATATATAGCACTTACAAAAGTTAAATCAAGAATAACCCATGTAAGCATACCTATAGCCCCTAGTGAATTAGAAGCATTAATTAAAGTCTGCCATAAACAAACAAACAAACAAATAAACTGCCCAGAGCCAGGTAGTTTTAGCACAAAATTCTATCAAATCTAAAGAAGTAATGCCAATACTCAATTTATTCCAAAAAAAATAGAAACAGAAGGAACAATACTCAATTCTTTTCATGAGGCCAGTTACCCTAATACCTGATACCTTTCATGACCCAACAGAGAAAGAGAATTACTGTGGAATGATTTTTGTACACTGTAAATATGTACTACTCTTTTGGTTAATAAAGGGCTGGTTGGCCAATGGCTAGGCAGAATAAGGTTAGGCAGGAGAACCAAACTAAGAGAATGCTGGAAAGAAGAGGAGAGGGAATTTGAGTAAATGCCATAAGACACAGAGTAAGCAGGTTGGAAAGTAAATATAGGAGGTAAATGAGCCTCAGAGTAACACAAAGATTAACAGAAATGGGTTAATTTGTTATAAGAGCTAGCTAAAAACTAGCCTAAGCTATCAGCTGAGCATTTATAATTAATAGTAAGTTTCTGTGTGGTTATTTGGGGAGTGGCTGGTGGGACATAAAAGTCTGTCTACAGAGAATTACAGACCAATTTTTCTTATGAACACAGATGCAAACATTCTCAATAAAATACTTGCAAACTGAACCCAAGAATACATCAAAAAGATCAACCACTATAATCAAGTAGATGCAAGGATGGTTCAACATATGCAAATCAATAAATGTAACCCACCATATAAACAGACTGAAAGACAAAAACCACATGATCCTCTCATTAGATGCAGAAAAGGCCCTTGACAAAAGCAACATCCCTTCATGATAAAAGTCCTGAAGAGACCAGACATACAAGGACATATCTCAACATAATAAAAGTAATTTACAGNTGCAAACTGAACCCAAGAATACATCAAAAAGATCAACCACTATAATCAAGTAGATGCAAGGATGGTTCAACATATGCAAATCAATAAATGTAACCCACCATATAAACAGACTGAAAGACAAAAACCACATGATCCTCTCATTAGATGCAGAAAAGGCCCTTGACAAAAGCAACATCCCTTCATGATAAAAGTCCTGAAGAGACCAGACATACAAGGACATATCTCAACATAATAAAAGTAATTTACAGCAATCCTACAGTCAACATCATTATACATTGAGAGAAACTCAAAGTATTGCCACTAAAATCAGCAACAAGACAAGGATGTCCACTCTTTCCCATACCCATTCAATATAGTACTTAACGTCTTAGCTAGAGCAATAAGACAACTAAAGGAGATCAAAGGGAAACAAACAGGAAAGGAAAGAGCCAAAGTATCTTTATTTGCAGATATGGCTGTACACACAAGTGTCCCTAAAAATCCCACCAGTAAATTCCTATGGCCTATACACACTTTTAAAAAAGTAGCAGGATACAAATTAGTTCAGAGAAATCAGTAGCCTTCCTATATACAAATGACAAATGGGCTGAACCAGAAATCAGGGAAACACCACCTCTCATAATAGCCTCAAGTAATATAAAATATCTTGTGGTAATTCTAACCAAGCAAGTGAAAAACTTACATAATTAAAACTTTAAGAAACTGAAAAAGATATCAGAAGATGGAAAGATCTCCCATGCTGCCAAAAAGAATCTACAGATTCAATACTATCCCCCATTAAAATTCCAACAAAATTATTCACAGAACTTGAAAGGACAATTTTTGGCTTCATGTGGAGAAATGTGCATGCGTGTGCGCACACACACACACATAAACAAAAAAAACAGGATAGCTAAAACAATTCTGAATAACAAAAGAACTGCTAGAGATATCACCATCCCCCATCTCAAATTGTACTTCAGAGCAAGTACAATAGCAAGTACAATAGCAAGAAGGACAGCAGAGTATTGGCACAAAAACAGACATATTGGTCAATGGAACTAATTGAAAACCAAGATATAAATCCACACACCTATGTACAGCTAATTTTTAATAAAGAAACCATAAATATACACTGGTAAAAAGCAAACATCTTTAACAAATGGTGCTGGTCAAATTGGAAGGATGCATGTAGAAGAATGCAAGTAGACCCATAACATATCACCCTGCACAAAACTCAACTCCAAATGGATCAAAGACCTCAACATAAGACCAGATACACTGAATCTGACAGAGGAGAAGGTGGGGAATAATCTTGAACTCATTGGCACAATAAAGACTTTCTGAACAGAACACTGGTAGCACAGACACCAAGACCAACAATTAATAAATGGAATCTCATGAAACTGAAAAGGTCTGATAGCAAAAGACACCATCATTTATAAAAAGCAGCAGGCTACAGAACTGGAAAAAAATTGCCACCTATACATGCAGTGGAGAGCTAATATTCAAAATATATAAAGAACTCAAAAACCTGGACATAAAGAAAACAAACAACTCAATTTAAAAATGTGGTACATGTCTAAACAGAGAATTCTCAAAAGAGGAAATACATATGGTTGAGACTCTGTTACAGAAATGTTCAACATCCTTAGTCGTAAAAAAATGAAAATCACAGCTACTTTGAGATTTTACCTTACATCCATGAGAATGGCTAAGATCAATAATACAAGTGACATCTCATGCTGGTGAGGATGTGGAGAAAGGAGACCACTCATCCATTGCTGGCTGGTGGGAGTACAATCTTGTACAGCCACTATGGAAAACAGTGTGGCAGTTACTCAGAAAGTTGGAAATTATCTACCTCAAGACCCAGCAAAACCACTCTTAGGCATATACCCAAAGGATGCTTCATTCTACCACAGAGACACTTGTTCAACCATGTTCATTGCTGCTCTATTCATAATACCTAGAAATTGGAAACAGCCTAGATATCTGTCTATCGATAAAAAGATAATGTGGTACATTTACATAATAGATTCAGCCAGTAAAAGAAAAATTAATCATGAAATTACCAGGCAAATGGATGGAACTAGAAAAAAATCATCCTGAGCAATGTAACCCAGATCCAGAAAGACAAATATGGTATGTACTTGTTTATATATGAAGGTTAGATGTCAAATCTTTGATAAACAAGCTACAATCCATATAACTACAGAGTTTAGAGTAAGAAATTGGGGGAGGGAGGGATCTACATAGGAAAGGAAAAATAATTCTATTATGGACAGATGAGGGAAAGACAGAAAAGGGAAGATAAAATGGGCAGAAGGGAAGGGGCAAAGGAAAGAATACAGGAAGGCACAGCTAAAAAGGGCCATTTGAAGGGTAGTATGAAACCAATACAGTTGAAACTTCCTAATTTATATACATGTATGAAGATGGTATAAAGAAAATTGCCAAATAATGGGGAGAAGGAGCCCCAAGTGGATATCTCTAGTTACCAAATAAAGTGTCCACTGCCAGGAATGGCTTACATCTAATTGAGTTGTTGGCTTAAGGGGCCACATGGGAACCCCCAAAGAACCCAGACTATTGCCAAGACTATTGGTTGCTTTCCACAACTGACAGTAAGGCCCTATTGCTGAAGAAAACACCTAAGAACTTATTGAACACTGAGAAGTTGGCCTGGGCCAGTCTAGAGCCATTGTCCCTACAGATTAGTTTTAAATGATTTTTTATCTGGATTAGACTTTATTGCATATCTGTAATTCTTTACTGTCCAGGAAGGCTTCTTAAAATACTAAGCGCTTCTTAAAGACTTAAGCTGCAGCACTGCTAGGTCAAATACGGTCTTTCCTGCTTGCTCCACCCAGTCCAACATGATGGAAGAGGTCTGTTCACTGCCTCTGAGCCACACACACCACCCCAATTCCAAGTATGCAGCAGGTCTATGTTGAGTCATTAAGCAGTTTGTAACATGCTGCTTACAAACCCCATGTAAATGCTCAGTCTCCTGAAAGAGCCAGAGTTCATACTGGCAGCACAGCCCAGAAAGCCGGCAGTTTCAAAACAGTGCGGTTTTTTTTTTCCTGAAATCAGGAAAACCTCTCCTAAAGGAGCCATGCCTCTGCTTGCTTCTATCAAAAAGATCCCACCCAAGAAAATGCTGCTACCAAACCATGCTTAACTCTGTTCTTTTGTGTCTAGAATTCCTTTATAAGCTTTCTCGGGTTTTTACATGGATTTAGTCAACCACGTTGGAGAGACAATTTGTTGTAATGAGGCTACTTGTTTGTTTCCCAGATGCCAGGCAGCTCAGATCCAAAATATATATTATATTTAAATATGTATTATTTAAATCACTGATTGGCCCATTAGCTCTAGCTTCTTATTGGCTAAGTCNAATGCTGCTACCAAACCATGCTTAACTCTGTTCTTTTGTGTCTAGAATTCCTTTATAAGCTTTCTCGGGTTTTTACATGGATTTAGTCAACCACGTTGGAGAGACAATTTGTTGTAATGAGGCTACTTGTTTGTTTCCCAGATGCCAGGCAGCTCAGATCCAAAATATATATTATATTTAAATATGTATTATTTAAATCACTGATTGGCCCATTAGCTCTAGCTTCTTATTGGCTAAGTCTTACATATTAACTGCTGTTTGTTTGATTTGTTCTATTCTGGTTTGTTTTGGTTTATGTTATTGCTATTATTTAAATGCCTGTTTTCTAATTAGAGTCAGAAAGGTGTAGATTCAGATATGAGGGAAGGTGGAGAGGATCTCGAAGGAGTTGGGGAGGAGAACTATAATCAGAACATATTGTGTGAAAAATATGACTTCAATAAAATAGAAAAAATAAAATTTAGAACGTTTATAATTTTTAAAGATGGATATAAAATTTAAAATATATATACAGAGAATTAGACATGATTATAAAGTGCACAATGAATGAAAGCCAGATCAAGAAGTACAGTCTTGCAGCAAATCAGAAATGCTGCTAGGTTGCAGTCTAACCCAGGAATACACCTATATGCACAGCCCAGAAACACTTCTATGTGTACTACAACCCAGAAATGTTCCTATGTGTGCTACAACTCTACCGGCCCAAAAGAAACAGTCATATCCTTGACTTTGGTGATATGTAGTCCTTTCTGTGTTGTTTCCTTCACCAAACATATTGTCAAGTTTTAGAACAAGGTTGGTTACTCTAGTCTCAAAGTGAACTGGGCACTATATCCCTCTATCTAATACCCAACAAAGTTATGATGATTAAGAGAAATTGCAGATAAATTCACCTCAAACTGCAAGGTTCTTTTATATGACTTTCCTCTTCTATCTTCTGAGGCCTACATATGTTAAATATTTCTACATATATATTTATTAGTGAAGTTTCTCTCATAGTTGTAGTATGTTTCATTACTATCTTAGGTTTATATCATCTTAGGATGATATTTCTGTTTGGTGGGAGTTGCCTAACTCGTACAATACCCTGAGCAAAATGCCAAGCATAATAGGGGAAGTGTAAATATAGTACCACATTTGTAAACTGTGTAATTAATTGATGGCAATTCTTCCTTTCTAACTTTCACACTCATAGTATAAACAGTCCAATAAAAGTACAGATATTAATGGGATGTATTAAAATGCAAAATATAACTGCATACATCTACAACAGATTTAAGTACAACTGCTGAAAGGCAGGATTCACGCCATAGGAAAGCTGACTAATAGCAGGAACCAAGTACAAGATATGAAATATTGCCTTACATAAAAGGCAATGATGAGCATCAAGAAGACATAGCTACTTTAAATGTGCAAGTACCTCCTATAATAATTTTCAAAATCAGGGAATATATACAACTATAGGAGAAAAATAAACATACCTTTAGTCACTGACAGAACTAAACAATGATCAGTAAATCATGGAAAATCTTAATAACAACACTGATTATCTCAATCACACTGCCATTATTAATACACAGCAAGAAATAAATGTAGAATAAATATTATTTTAAGGACATGTGAAGTATTCATTAAGAATAGTTCATATTCTGATAAAAAACAAATTATGAAATTATAGAAAAATCAAGAGTATATTATCTCACTGTATGTAACTCAAACAAGCAAACTTTTAAAAGCAAGGAATAACCTCCTGAATAGAAGTTTAAATAGTATTTAGAAATCAATAATAATATAAAATAATCTTTGGAGGCCAGGAGGTGATGGTTCAGGCTTTTAATCCCAGTACTCTGGAGGCAGAGGCAGGTGGATCTCTATGAGTTCAAGGACAGGCTGCTCTACAGAGTACCAGGACAGCCAGGGATACACAGAGAAACCCTGTTTTGAAAAAAAATAATGATAATAATAATCTTTGTGATGAACTTAATCACCATTATAAGCAGAATCTATGCTTCTGTGCTTAAATTGGAATGTAAAAGAAGCAAAGATCTAGATTCGTCTCTTGAGAAGGTAGAAGACAAATGAGTAAACTAAATCTAAAGAAAAGGGGAAGTCCCGCTCTGGCCTCTAAATACATTGCACAAACATGCACATCTGCACATTCACATGCAATGCACACACAACATGCATATGAGTGCATGTGTATACACACATAAAGAGAAAACTCATATAAAAGTAGCTTTGATATTTAATTGCATTGGAAAACCTCTAGTAAGACTCAAGAAAAAACATAGCATGCACTATGATCGTGAAAGAAGAAACTTCACCACAGACTCTGTAGACAGCAAAATTAATAAAAGGATATTTTAAACAACCTCATGATAATAAACTTGATAGTTTAAATGCTAGCAGATATATTCCATGAAAAATAAATCATACTAAAGCTAATACCAACTAAAACAGAAAAAGCTAACTAACTCCATAACATTAAGTGTTAATCAATTATGAGTATTTAAAACCCAAGTGCACACAGTTGCAACATTAAATTCCATCAAACATTTAAGGAAAAAGACAGTGCTGTACAAAGCCTTCAAACATTAGGAGGAAAAACAACCCCCAACTCCTTACTTAAATACATCACAACCCTAATATCAATGCTTGAAAATTATAACAACAAAAAGTTATAGGTCAATGTTCTCCATGAACACACATGTAAAACTAACTAACAAAATATTGATTAACTGAAGAGAAAAACATCTTGAAAGACAATCCATATCTAATCGATCCCATACCAGGAATTGCTTTAACAGTTGCAAAATCAAAGGCATTAATCCATGAATGTAAGTAATAATAAGAAATTTATCTAAAAAAATTCCGTAATACAAAAGGTAATGTTGAAATTTGCATGGCAAACACATACACACACACACCAACAAAAATCAATGCAGCAAGTACCACAGTACCTAACTTCAAAGTACACTACAGTGCTGTCTTAGAGTTTCTATTGCTGCAGTAAAACACCATGACCAAAAAGAAAGCTGGGAAGGAAAGGATTTATCTGGCTTACAGTTCCACACTGTAGTCCATCACTGGGGAAGGCGGGGCAGGAACTTAAGCAGGGCAGAACCTGGAGGCAGGAGCTGCTGCAGAAGCCATGGAGGGAACTGCTTACTGGCTTGCTTCTCATGACTTTCTCAGTCTGCTTTCTTATAAAATCCAGGACCACCAGCCCAGGGATGGCACCACCCACAATGGGCTGGGCCCTCATGCATCAATCACTAATTAAGAAAATGCCCTACAACTGAACCTTATAGAGGCATTTTCTCAATTGAGGTTACCCGCTTTCAGATAACTCTACCTTGTGTCAAGTTGACAAAACTAGCCAGGTCAAGTGTCATACTTAACTAATAGAATAATATAGAGGAACCAGCAGCAAATCTTTGCAGCTATAGCCATCTGATATTCTGCATAAATACCAAAATTTACTTTGGAGAAAAGTACAGTATCTTCAACAAATGGTGCTCAAGACTGGATTTGTAATTCTCATCCTGCATAAAAATCCATTACAGATGGGTGAAAGTCCTTAAGGTAATGTCTGAAGGAAAACAAGAAAAATACTTCAAAATATTGACACAGCCAAGGGTTTTGTGAATAAGACTCTTAACAGCTCATGAAATAATCTAAGTCATGACAAATAGGGCTGAATCAAGTCAAGATTCTGCACAGCAAAGGAAACATTACACACAAAGGGAAGAGACACCTACAGAAGGAGGGGAGTATTGTCAGCTATCAATCTGATGGGATTTATATCAAGAATATATAAAGAACTCAAAAAACTAAATACATATACACAAACAAAAACACCAAATAATACAATTAATCAGTGGATAAAAATCAACATAGATCATTATAGTAAGTGAATAAAAGGGGATGGTGTGGGATAATTGTATTCTGTCAATCATGTTTTAAATAAACGCTGATTTGCCAGGCAGGAAGTATAGGTGGGAAAACCAGACAGGAAGTAGAAATGATACAATGAGAACAAGAGAATTCTGGGAAGAAGGAAGTTGATTCCTCCCTCTCCTGCCCAGACCACCAAAGCAGCAGGATGTGATCTGTCCCACTGAAAAAGGT
>LOJH01043949.1:0-13889 GCA_001685095.1 Ellobius talpinus | reverse complement strand
CAGCACTGATGGCAAGGGAAAAGACATTTACCATCCTAAAAACAAGAGAGTCCCCATAGGTATGAAGAGTCTCCCTCTAGAGGAGGCCAACTACCCAGACTGCTAGAAACATGAAGAACCGCTGCAAAGCTGGTTACAGAGAAAGTAAACGCATTGCTGCCACGAGCGCCAACATTCAGCCAGTGTGCTCTGAGATAGCCTTAAGATACGACCTGAGCTCGTAAGTTAATACAATCATTAAAAGAAGGTCTAAGACCATGCGGATACACAAAAACATTTAGAACCATTGCTGGTTAAATGACGATGGAAAACAGCCCACGAGGCTGGATCTGTTAACCCGTAAGACCAGTTTTAAAAATAGACATTATTGAGGTATTTCTTCATGGTGACATTTATTCATAAACTCAAAACCCAGTTACTCTGGTGGCCTTCAGGATGCTCTCATGCAGGTAGACCAGAAGGCTACCGAGACGTACAGAGGTAGAAGGTTAACAGTACAGCATTTCCTGATGTGCTTCTCAAATTTATCAAGTATTTAACAAACAAGAAAGGGGGGGCACAACAAATGTCAAAGCGCTGCCTTTGGTAGGAAGAACAAATCAATACAAAGAGCAATGCACATGCCACCAGCCACTGTAGAGAGGGCTGCACCACGGTGGCAGCCATCCTGCTGTGTGCAGACAGCTACAAATACAATCACGAAGTCAGAGATTCTCATTCCCTTCAAATACCTGATGTTCCACTAGACCTTCAGGGTTCACACGGAAAGGGTATGTTTGCAGACACTCCTAACGGGTAAAACAGCGTTCTCTTGAAGAGAAGAGAGACCCAAAGGCCTTTATTCTACTAAAGTTCTCCATTAGGTCAGAAGCAGTTCCTAATACTGCATGCAAACTGGGTTTGTGGCAGGGGAATGCAAGATTGGTTGATAACTACTTGGATGAATGACTATACTGACCTTACATCTCTTGTTCAAGTTCAAATATTTCTCTATTGAAAGTCTGGGTTCCTAAATGCTGTCTTCAAGGCAGTCTGCCTACTACCCACTAGATTAACACCATCCTCTCAAGACCCACCAGGTGCCGACATGAGGTAGACGACATTGCCAAAAGTGAGGTAGAAAAATCTAATAAACGAAGCAGTGTGGCAATAAGATCTAACAAAACCAACAGGGCACTGTGTCCTGTGACCCTGGCTCAAATGAAGCCAGAGAAAGCCCTTGGATGTCAGGAGGCTCCAACGCTACCTGATGTGCACAGGTGATATGTCAACCTCATTACAGTCCCAGACTGTCAGAACCTTGGTAGCAGAGGGATGTTCTAAATACATACATTTTGGCACCAGAGTGTGTGTGTGTGTGTGTGTGTGTGTGTATCTGTGTGTGTGTATACACATATTTCTTAAACAACAGGAAAAACAGGCCTATAAACTTTGGCATACATTTACTACCTACCAGAACACAGCAACCCTAGAACCTCCCAAACCCAAAAGACAACACACACACACAGTACTGTGCTGCTTCAAGCCTAAAAGACTTCCCAACTTAAACAACTAAGCTTTGGCTTAACTACAGTGACACAGACTGAGCCACCCACCTGAGAGTACCTGCATCCTGGCAGCTTCTTTGGCCCAACACTAAGTCCAGTTCTGTTTAGGGTTTAAGACTTAAAAAGGGTATTAATTAAGGAGTTCTGTGCACCTGGGGGACAGCCCAGACAACTGGACTCCAAGCCAAATTTAGGAGTCACCTGCCAGCCACAGCAGTACACAGGATTGGAGACCAACAGGGTAGCTTCATGAACAAATTGGGAGATTAGTGATGATTGTGGAATGTTAGACAGGTGGCAACCAGGTGTTTAATACTCACTAGGGACCTCCCAATGCCCACCTTCTCCAGCCTGCCCCCTGAACAGGGCAGATCTCCATGGGGACCACTGCCTGTCTGTCTCTCATCGCTGACAAAAATCTCCTTTCACTTACAGCACTCAGGACCTGGTCTCTTTCCTGTCATACCCACGCATCGCCTCAGAATGGCAGCAGGCGTGCACAGGAATGCACATGGCGAACTCACACTAGGGTGCACCAAACATGGCTTGCGTCATGATAAGGAACAGTCCACATTATAACACGCTCCAAAGTGCTTAGCACCAATTCCCCCCCACAGGCCAGGAGTAGATCTCAGGTGACCACAAATGACCACTTGTTTTAAAAACAAAAGCTCTCCAAGTGTGACCATGTTCTTAGAAGGCAGCCATATTCCATTCTGGATACAAAAAGCTAACGAGCCACATACCTCTAAGGACACTCCCACTTTGCCCTAAGCCTTCACTGGCCTATCCACTTACTACTCTTTAAGACCTGACATTTCAACCACAAGATGGAAACCCAAGCTGAGTGATCCAATCCTAAGTATAATATCAAATATTTTTGTCATAATTCACCAAGAAATTTCCCCGCCGGACAGCTGATACTCCTGCCAGGCAAGCTGTGAAAAGGATCGGAGAAAACTAAAACAGCACTGAAAAACAGCTTTTCCCTGGCCACGATTAAGATCGGGTTTCTAAGAATGTTACCAAGACTCGTCTTCGCCTGGAATCTTCGTGAAGGACGTAAAGTCAATTGCGTTGTTTAAGGGTAGATGTTGGGCAGACTGGGGGGAGGAGCCTCCTCCTGGTTATCTGTCCTATAAAAGCCAATGTAAGGCTAAAGGCGTATGAACTGGGGAAGAACCCACTATTAAATTTCAAAACAGGAGCTTGTGCCGAGTAAGTTCTCCTCCATGCTCCTTCCTCTCCAGCTATCCCAGGAACCTAGAAATGGGGAGTCAACAGCGGAAGCTACTTTCAGGGTTCCTTGATTGTGTACACTCTCCCCGCTTCCCCATTTGGGTCACACAGAAACCCTGAAATTACAAGTCCTGTGAATGAACACCATAGTCCATACTGGCAAGTTAAATGTCCCAAAGCAATCTGATTGACCAATCACACAACTTCCCATCATCACCTTCTCCTTGGGATGACAGAAAGAAAATTGCTCCATTTATTAACTTTCTCTTTTAAAACCAAATCCATTCTGGGCAGAAACCGATCATCTGGTCTGTTTCGGGCAGGAGCTTTCCATCCTCAGCCAGTGATGCGAGAGCCCCCTTCCAAATCAGATCTGACTTCAGTAGTGAGGAATAGAGAGAGGCACGACCAGGTCTTCGTCCTGAGACAGACAGTGGCAAGAAGACTCACCCAATCTGTAGTTTACCACAAAACAGTCCCTACGTGGCATGGGAGCCACACCCCCCCACACTTCTATTCTTTGGTACAGGTTTTTAAAAGGATATATATTGTGTCCTGCACTTCAGGTGGGGGGGGATTTGGTTTACAAATGCTTTACATTCAAAGGCCCTTGGGGGAGGGAGTGGGGTTCATGTTAACCTTTAGGTCTGACTCCACTCAGGTACAAAGATCCTGAGAAAGAGATCTGAGCCAAGGGGGTGGGGGTGGGGATGGGGATGGGGTGCTCCTACTTGTCATTCAAACATTCTTCTATATTCCCTGAACTTCCAAAGCAGGAAAAAAATTGTGCTTTTTCAAATAAAAGTTTATCCCTTTGCCTACTACACACTCTTGCAGAACGCTCACTCTTGTGACGGGATCCCTGCCCTCCCAAACAGTCCCTGATGTGGGGGTGCCTCACTTCCCCAGCACCCCCAACTTATGTGGCACCATGGCCCACATCTGAAAAGCCCCTCTCTGAGAACAAGGTCAACTTATTTGCTTATACCTAAGTCTTTATAAACAACAAAACACAGAAACTTGAGAACACTTTTAACTGAGAGTCCTGAGCTAAACCTAGTTCTTAGAAAGCAAACTGGGAAAAGTTTCCCTGGGATGCCACATGTCAAATCCAGCCCCCCTCCCCCCCAAGGCGAAGATGGCTTTGAAACACACACACACACAGACACACGCACACACGCCCTTAGCAGAAACAAAGACCAGACACCTAAAACATGAATGGTCTGCTTTTCTTGGCTAGCAAGCCACAGCCATCCTAGGGATGAAGATGTTAGACTCTGAGGTAACCCGAGAACAGAGGAAATCTGTTGCAGCATAAAAAAAACGAAACAGAAAAAACCAACCTAACCCCACACATACACAGTATTCTCAACAACACAAATACACTAGAATTATGAATTTTAAATCCTATCTTTCCAACATCTTATACTTAGTAGGGTTTTTTTTGGGTTTCCTTGGCTCAATCTACAAAACGCACCCCACCCTATTCTTCCAGTGCCCTCAAGGTTGCAGAAGTGCTGGCCTGTGCATTCCACACCCTCAAGAGGGAAGGGACTGTGAGCTCCGTGGAGGAGCAGAGGGGTTGCTAGAAGGACACGCAAAGATCTGAGGTAGATAGAAATTATCCCTTTCCCAGGCTCAATCCCTGCACAGAATTACATTCAACTGTAAAAAAAAAAAAAGAAAGAAAGAAAGAAGATGAGGTAGGGACTTAAGCAATGTTGTACTTGTTTTCTTTACAAAAAATAAAAATAAAAAAGGGGAGAAAAAGAAAAATCCCTGAGACAATTTCTTCTTTGTTATTCAAAAAAAAAAAAAAACGAGAGACGCGCCACACGCACACCCTAAACCCAGAAACCCAGAAGATGAGACTAGAAGATGAGGATTCGATTGTTGCCAAAATCCACCACGACGATCAATCCATCCGGGGTAACCGCGATGCCCGAGGGGCGGTCCATCTGCCCAAAGCCACTGCCTTGAGCACCAAACTTGCACAGGAAGTTGCCGTTGGCCTCAAACATCTGCACCCGGTGATTTCTGGAATCAGCCACAATGATTCGACCTTCCTGGTCCACGGCTACACCCTGTGGCCGGAGGAACTGTCCATTGTTGCTGCCCTCGGAGCCCAAGAAGCGTGCTGATTGGCAATCACGGTGAATGACCAGAAGCCGGTGGTTGTTGAAATCAGTAACGACCAAATGACCCTCGTGGTTGAAAGCCACACCCCGTGGAGAGTCAAAGTGCTTCCAGAGAGCCCCCTCGAAGCCATACTTATTCAGGAAGACCCCGTCAGGCCCAAAGAGCTGGATGCGGTGGTTCCTGGTGTCTGAGACCAGGATCTTGCCCTCAGAATTCACTGCTACATCCCAAGGGTAGTTAAACTGCCCATTCTTGGTTCCTTTCTCACCAAACTTGAGGAGGAACTGGCCCTCAAAGGTAAAGATCTGAATGCGGTGATTGTCTTTGTCGGCCACTACGATCCTGCGGGAGGCATCACAGGCCACCCCAGCTGGCCGGTCAAACTGCCCAGGCTGGGAACCTAGGGTACCAAACTTGTGGTGGAAGGAGCCGCAGGGCTTGAACACCTGGATGCGGTTATTGCTGCGGTCAGCCACGATGATGTAACCCTCCTTATCCACACTCACGCCCCAGGGCCTGCAGAGCTTGCCCTCACTGTCGCCCTCGCTGCCGAAGCTCAACCCAGGAAGTCCGATGCCCACATAGCTGCGGCCGGACTTGACGACTACCTTGAAGGGGCTGTTCTCTATATGCTGGTTGCACAGGGTCACTGACACCAGGTGCTCCCCCTCCAGCTGGGGCCTGTAGCTCACCACGTAAGTCCCATTCTGCTGATCACTCACTTCTGCACCAAACAGGTTGCCATCGGGGCCCAGGACCACAGCTGACATCAGGTCACCTCCCGAGAGGCGAGGCTCACCATCATGGTCATAGCCCACCACAGTGAAGGAGGCTACTTTGCCCTGAAGGGCTCGCTTAATGCCATCGCCTGTGGCCTTCGTGAGTGGGGCAAAGGCCCCACTGCTGACAAAGCCAAAAGACTTAAGAGCAAGGTACAAGGCCTGGTCGGGGGGTGTGAACATAACTCGATCATCTTCTTGGGGCTGCAGGAGGCTCCGGATGGTCTTGAGCTCCTGCACCTGGGCAAGCATCCGGTCTCGGGCCAGCAGGATATCCAAGGCTCGGCCCTCTTCCAGGACCTGCTGGACGGCACTGACGGTGCTATCCAGCTTATTGAGGTTTTGACGAAGCTTCTCCACCTGCAGGTATAGAGATTTAGCCTTCACCTGCCTTATCTTCTCCACCTGGAGAGGGTGACAGGAAACAAGGATAGACTTAGGACCAAGCACAGACAGAACGTGGGAGAAACCCACGCTAGATCTGGAGTAATTTAGGCACAAAAGCCTAAATTATGCAGAAATAGATTTTATCTGACGAAACAGAACGATGTCCCCCTTGCTCTTCTGTCTTCACATCGTCCCAGTTCCCAGGTCTAAGCAAGTTGTCCCTCACCCCGAGAAGGGACTGAATTCGTAGGCCTGCCCTAGCATCAAGACTTTGCAGTCTTCTCTGGGCTGAAAGCTCAGAAAGGCCAATGAAACTTTTCTGAGGTCTAGATTTAAAAATAAACAAATGTGATTGTTTTAATGATGTGTAAAAGTGCCAGATCACCTGAAACTGGAAATTACCAACAGTCATGAGCTGCCGTGCGGGTGCTAGTTAATAACTGAACCTGGATCCTCTGGAAGAGCAGCCAGTGCACTCAACTGCAGAGCCATCCTCTCTCCAGCCAGCCCTGGCTGGTTCTTAACTGTCAATCTGCTAAAACCAGAATTACCTGGGAAGATGGTGGGATTGCCTAGCTCATTCTAGCCTTCTAGCTTTGTACGTCTGCCTATGAGGGACCTTCTGAGTTGGATTAACTGGAGATGACCCACCCAGAAAGCACCGCCACATACATTAATCTCTCTGCTCTGGAATGTGGGTGTCACATGACTAGGCACTTCAAGTCATGTTACTCTTACTTCTCCATGACAATGGACTATAAAACATAGAATAAACTCTCCTGTCAGGGTATCTTATTGCAACAACAGAAATGCGAATAGAACACACACACCAAGCACAATAAAAAAAAATGGATGAAGTGGAAGCGTCCACGAAACAAGGAAGTTATATTTAAGAACAGGGATTCTAGGTAAGCAGAAATGATCTAGTAGTACACAGGATGGCATCTTCAAATCCCCCTGCCCCCAAAAATAAATAAATAAATAAAAATGCTGTGCAGTTGGACACACTAACACCAGCACTCGGGAGACAGAGGAAGGTGCATCTCTCTGAGTCTACACAAGTGAGTTCCAGGATGGCAAGGAGGCTATACAGAGATGCCCCCCAACTCAAAAAAAAGAAAAAAAGAAAGTTCTACAGAGAGTTGGTGGGAAAGAACAACCAAAACAAGGGCCCAGAACTACCAGAGGTCTTTTTCCATCAGGAAATCCAGACATGGATTTGCCGAAGCAGCTCTCATATCCTGACACAACATTTCAGGGTATAACCACTAAGAAGGGGCTGGGGGCTGGAGAGATGACTCACTGGTTAGGACCTACAAGGGTAGGGTCCCAGTCCAGTCCACACGACATCCCTGTTGGGAGGTTTACAGCCACCTGTAACCCCAGCTCCATCCTTCTCTTCTGGCCCCTGCACACCTACATTCACATGCACAAAGCCACCCTCAGTACACATAGATAAGCACATGCTTAAAACCAAAACAGGCTGGAGAGACGGCTCAGCAGCTGAAGGTGCAGCCTGGAATGCTCTTGGCCAAGGGCCAGAGTTTGGTTCCCAGTACCCAGGTCAGGCTGCTCACCAGAAACTCCAGCTCTAGGGCGATCGTATGCCTCCACAGGCACCCACAATCACATTCACACATAGCTTTTAAAAATGAAAGCCTTGGACTGGAGAGATGGCTCAGAGGTTAAGAGCATTGCCTCTTCTTCCAAAGGTCCTGAGTTCAATTCCTGGCAACCACATGGTGGCTTACACCCATCTGTAATGAGGTCTGGTGCCCTCTTCTGGCCAGCAGGCATACACAGAGAGAATATTGTATACATAATAAATATTTAAAAATAAATAAATAAAAATGAAAGTCTTAAACTAATGTTACAGGTCTTTTTTGGGAACTAAGATGCTATCCCTACCATAGTACCAGGTCAAAGCAAGCTACCCAGCAGAGGAGGACTCTTGTAAGTCAGTTTTGCAGTCTTGTGTTCAGCACAGCCAAAAAAATCATGGTTGAATACCAACCCATAGGTAGCCACAGGCAGCCTTAGCTAGCCATTTTTCTTGGGTGGGGAAACACACAAACAGAACGGCTAAGATGTTATATGGGTAGGGAGGTGGAAGTCTTCACAGTTGATTTTTATCTGACAGCCCACCCGTGTGCACTCAGAGCTCTTCCTAGCCTTCAAAAGGAAACGGAGACACAAACACTCTCCCCCCCCCAATAGAGGCTTTCCAAACGGGGTCAGGGTCCAGCCAGTCAGGACACCAAAAATAAGGGCTGTTTCCTCCCCACCCCTCTGCTAACAAGTTTTGACTGTCTCCTTCTTGTCTGCCTCCTTTCAGGGCAAGCAACAGAAAACCTGAGCCCTGCTCCACCCTGGCTACTGGGCTCTTCTGAAAGGGTTTCTTCTTTTGCTGCACAACTGCCATCTAGCATTCCAAAGACACCTCCTTCCCAGCTTAGAGCCCGGGCCTCAGATCTCAGATGAGGCTAGACTCGGGGAGCCGGCTGGGGTGGAGACATACACCTCCTTACCTTCCATAACAGCTCGCACTCACGCTCTTCCAGGGCCTTCTTATGGCGGGCTGTCACAGCCTTGACTTCTGCCTGGACCACCTTCGCCTTCATCTCCACCTGCTCAGCCACCGTCTGGGCCTGCTCAATGCTCAGCTGGAAAAGCAAACAGAACCTTCAGGAGCTGGAAGGAACCTCGCCTCTCACCCGGGACCGAAGCTCCTGTCGGAGCCCATGGGGCTTATGCTTGGACAATGTTACTGGCGAGAGCTGGGTCTCTTTGTCTCGGAAGTGGCATCTCCACTGAGTATCAGACTATGATGGGAAGCTGACAGCAGAGCAACCATTGTAGATGGGTTTGTGCGAATACTGGGAAGGAACGTCGGGTAAAAATCTACAGCTCTGGGCTCGCTACAGACTTCAGATTTCTTGGGCTTCCTTCCTGAACCTGAAGGAAATCTTGCAAACCAGGGAAGTCCGTGAGGGGGAGACACAACAGGGAAGGATGGAAGGATGGACGACGGGTTAGTGGCTTCTCCATACATTTACATCAGTTGTCAGTAATCCCCCCCCAACCCAACAGGAAGCAACACAATGCGCACTCTGAGAGTATCACCTGATCTAACCTAAGAAAACCATCGATCACACCCTGAAGGGGCCCTTCATCTTACATGGCCAAGCCCCGGTGTATCAGCTGGCTAAATCAGACATATTGTTCATGAAAAATTAATCCAGGAGGCCTGGTGTGTTCATTAATAATACATGAAGTATCTCAAAAAAGCCGCAAGGATTTCTTTGAGACACTGAGCAGTTAAATCAGGATTTCGACCTGACTGTCAGAGGAACCCTTTTTAGAGCAGATGATCCAACCAGGTGGGTACAGAAAGCACAAGTCATACAGCCAGCACGACAGGGAAGCAATGGGCAGAGGGCCCTCTGAATACGAGATGGGAGGTGGCCTTCTGTACCTCAGCTGGTAGGTTTTATTAAAGTAACCCAAGTTCAAATCCCAGCTCCTATTAGTTCTAAATAGGCATTTACCAATCCTCTCTCGAACCCTGGTGGATGGCTAACATGAGAGAAACCCAAGACAAAACATGCAGAGAAGCAAGCAACAGTGGGAGCAGAACGTCACCGTTACTCAGGGTTCAGCTCCTGGCTGATAAAAGAGATATGTAAGAAACCGAGGCGTGGCAGGGCTGTGGTGCGGTGCTGTGCACGCCTTTAATCTCNGGGGGGCAGGTGGATCTCTGTGAGTTCGAGGCCACCCTGGTCTACAAGAGTTAGTTCCAGTACAGGCTCCAAAGCAACATAGAGAAACTGTCTCGGGAAAAAAAATATAAAATAAAATTATTTTTATGTATGAGTGTTTTGCTTATATGTATGTATATGAATCACGTGTATGCCTAATGTTGGCAAAAAGTCAGAAGGGGGCATTAGATCCCTAGAAGTGGAGTTACAGATAATTGTGAAACACCACACAGGTGCAAGGGGTTGAACCCAGGTCCTCTTAAAGAAGCAGTAAGTACTCTTAAACACCAAGTCATCTCTCTGGCCACTCCATCTTAATTTTCAAAAAGGAATTCATTATTTTTAATTATATGTGTTTGTGCACACACATGTTTATGAGCACACACGTGCAAGTGCCTTCAGAGTTAACCTTAACTAATTAATTAGCCTCTATGAAGTCTGTATTTCTAAAGCAAGTTACCTTCCAAGGGTCCCCTTTTCCAAGACATATGTTATGAAGCTTCCCGGCCCAAGCAACACAGAGCAAGAGGGTAGAGTGGCAGAAACCTTTAATCCCTAAGTGCAGAAGGTGGAAGCAGAGGCAGGCAGGTATCAAAAGAAAAAGGGAAAAAAAAGATATAAGCCAAGCAGTAAGTGTAGAATTTAATGACCTCCTCTTTTCCTCCTCCTCTTTTCAGATGGTTCACTAACACCCAGGACCAACAAGCTAATCCGGCTATCGTTCTTGTTTTTGTTTTTAAATTTTTATTCAAGACAGGACAGGGTCTCTGTGCAGCTCTGACTGTCCTGGGACAAGAAAGAGGACAAGGAGGAAGCAGGAGGGGAGGAGAGGAGGAGAGGATGAGGAAGCAGGAGGGGAGGAGGAGGAAGCAGGAGGGGAGGAGGAGGAAGAGGAAGCAGGAGAAGAAAGCAAGCAGGGAAGACAAAGCACTCTCTAAATGTGTGACTGAGGGGACAAGTTAGGTCAGCTGGTAAAGGTGCTTTTTGCAGGCTGACAACCCCCATTTGACCTGGGACCCCAGGGGTGACAGGAGAACCCCACCAAGTTCTCTGATCTCAACATGAACATGGAGGTCCTTCCGTCCCCACATACAATTATCTAATAAAATATACCAAACATCTGTTTAATAAACTAATATTTTATTTTTTTAATTTTTAAATATTTATTTATTCATATTTATTACGTATACAATATTGTCTGTGTATGTATCTGCAGGCCAGAAGAGGGCACCAGACCTCATCACAGATGGTTGTGAGCCACCATGTGGTTGCCGGGAATTGAACTCAGGACCTTTTAAAGAGCAGGCAATGCTCTTAACCACTGAGCCATCTCTCCAGCCCCCATAAACTAGTATTTTCAACACCTGTCATGAGCTTCTGTTAATGAGATACCATCCGTAAGGCAGTCGTCATCTTCAGTGGGGACCCAGGCCAGTCTGGTGGGGGCATTTTCTCAGTTGAGCTTCCCTCTTCTTAAATGACAACCTTGTGTTAAGCTGACACAAAACTAGTCAACGTACTATGCAAATGTCATCTCACGGGATAAACGGATTCCCTTGCCAGGCAGGGACCAGTGGAATGCAAGAGCAATGACCATTTTTCCCTGTTGGGTGGACAAGTGTGCCCTCTTTTGACAAATTTTACTCATTTGTGACTCATTTGTGCGTCCTAGCATGTCCCCAAAGACCTGTGCTTAGGTATCACCCAGCTGTACTGGAAGATAAGTATCTTCCATCAGGTAGAGGGATGAAAAGCTTTTATGACACCCGAACAAGTGCAAAGCATTTGAGCAAGGGTCACAGCATTCCTAAGGGTGATAAAAATGAATGACTCTGTAGACGGGCAATGGTCTGTCCCGAACACAGTCCAGCAGGGGCTGGGAAAATAACAGGGAGAAAAGGGGCTCAGGTGTTGCTCTTTAAGTTAGATCTCCAAAGCTCAACTCCACAGAACTTTTGTTTTGTTTTGTTTTTTTTTGTTTTTCAAGACAGGGTTTCTCTGTAACTTTGGAGCCTGTCCTGAAACTAGCTCTTATAGATCAGGCTGGCCTCAAACTCAGAGATCCATCTGCCTCTGCCTCCCGAGTGCTTGGGATTAAAGGCGTGCACCGCCACCACCATCCAGCTACATTTTCCTTATTTTAAAAACATGTTTCTATTTTAATTTTGTGAATGAGTGTTTGTCTGCATGTATGCCTGTGAACCGTGTGTAGGGAGTGTCCAGAGACCAGAAGGAGGCCTGAAGCTGGAGTTACAGACAATTTTGACCCGGTGAGAGGAACTTAACTTGGATCTTCTTAAAGAGCAACCCTTTTTCAACTGTTAGATGGCAACAGAGCTAACCTCAGAGCAGAAAAGATGAGAGGCCCTGACAGGTTGACTGTACATACCAGCTAACTCCTGCGTGGCAACCACTTCTCACGCTGTAGGCTGGGACCAAACCTGTTTCCAGAGTACAGCCAGTAATTAGTCACACTGGCCACGTGGGAACCTCAAATACACACCTAAGATTCTCAGACTAGAAACAACACGCTCCTACAGCCCACTCTTCACAGACTGCTCACCTCATGTGACCCAGTTCCATGGACACCAGGCACTCACAAGATACATTCAAAACAGCCATATATAGAATAATTTTTCAAATTTTATTTTTAAACATTTAAAGAGGTTTTTTTTTAAATGTCAAATGGTTTGATCTTCAGTCCAACACTGACACGGACCACCATCTAATACTTGGTCTTGTGGCCTATGCTTGAGATTTGTGCTTAGACAGTTGAGCAGGACACAAGATGCTACACCTCTATTCTCTTCGCCTAGAACACAATCATCTACAGAAATGAGATTTCTCTGTTTTAATCACTCCTTTAAGGGGACAACACATTTTTTTAAGCTTAGACTTCTTAGTTAATTGTGTGTGAGACTGTTTTCCTATTTGTGTGTGTACCATGCAGCGTGTCCCAGAAACAGGAGTTATGGATGGCTCTGAGCTGCCACGTGGGCCCTGCAAAGGAAACCTGGGTTTAACCACCACTGAGCCATCTTCTATCTCTGCAACCTCTTCATCCATCCAATCTTTTTGTTTTGTTTTGTTTTTGAGAGAGATGGTTTCTCTGGTATAAGAGCCTAGCTGTTCTGGAACTAGCTCTTGTAAGACAGACCAGGATGGCCTTGGACTCACAGAGATTGCTTGCCTCTGTCTCCCAACTGTTGGGATTAAAGACATGAGCCACCACTGCCTGGCCTAGCCTGGCCATCTAATCTTGACAACTCATTTCTCTCCCCAGAGCGGTTGAGCCCACAAAGCACAAAGAATACACAGCATTAATTCTATCAAGTTCACTGGTCTGCCTGGGTGCTTTCAGTCTCCATGGGCAGAAACTGGTGAGCGGGATATTGGTGGCATCCACCAAATCCCAGCATGTGAATAGAGGCAGGAGAACCCCCCCAGGACAAAGCCAGCCTGGCCCAATAAATCAAGTTCTGGAATAGCCAGGGTCAACAGGAAGACCCTGTCTCATTTTAAAAACAAGCACCAAAAGCAGAAAGGGGGTATTTAAGATCATGCGAAGACTTCAGAAAGTAGGAGATCATGTAGCAGCTGGGAAGAGGAGCAGGGTGCCTGCATTGGGCTGGACCCAGAAAGGGGTCATATTGTGTCATCATTACTCCCCACCACACCCACACACCAGCAGCTCTTAGTCCCGGGTCAGAAGCAGTGGCCAGGAACATCATATTAAGCAAAACAGTTCCTAGGGAATTCTAACTGTATGTAACAGTACAAAAGAAGACACTTGGCATTTATCTGTGGAGACACAGGCATGTCAGCACAAACCAGAACAAAAGAGATACACCAACTTAAGAAGCAGGGCGGGGAGACAGACACACGACTGACTATACAAGTGTTTTGTTTTGCGCCTTGAGATGTAGCCTCGTGTGGCCAAAGCTTGCCTGGAATTCTAGAGTTCCAGGTTAAGAGACACAAGGCCCCTCAGATGTACAGGCATACAGGCATTTTATTCCCCCCTTTTTTCTTAAAAAAAA
>LOJH01043948.1:0-13889 GCA_001685095.1 Ellobius talpinus | reverse complement strand
GAAAAGCAGGCCTGCGCTTGCCTAATTACTACATGGGGGTTTACTTACAGAGCACAGGTGAGGGATTATTTACTGGAGTGGGGTGGCCTAAAGCAGCCACACTTCCCAAAAGTCTTGTTCCAGCGTGGAAGGCAACTTCCCATTGCTGTATACACGGCAGCTCTCCTTCAGTTCAGTGCTCAAGCACCTCCTGAGAGACTGAGAGGCCATGTGCAATTAACAGGTAGTTAGGAGTTGTAGGGTTGGTACCTGAGACACCAGGTAAGTGTCCAGCGACTTTCCCCACCCTCTTCTTCTAAGAGGGGATGTCAATAGCTAACAGGCCCAATCCTGGGAGTCTCTCACAAGTAGCCACAGCTGCTCTAAGAAGGACGACAGCTGTCACACCCAAAGGACAGCATTCTGCAACAGACCCCAGCAAAGAAACAGGGCGCTGAGTCCTGTAACAGAAGAAGCTCAGAAAATTCTGTGAATGAGCTTGGAACTCAGTGAAAGACACAGTCCCTTCCCAGAACCTCATATGGGGCAAAGTTAGTCAACACCTTGAACTTAAGGTCCCTGTAAGAGAATCTAGGCAAACCAGACCAGACCCTGAACCTATGGAAACTGTGAAATACTAAATACTTAAGGGATTTGGTTGTCTGTCTTTTATTCAGTAGATAAAGAACAGAGATCAATTTCAGACAATTCCAGAGCCTGGAAAGTGCGGAATATGGAACCAGCATGGAGTGTGGGCCTCCTGCTGCATCGTGGTACCACAGAAGGTATCTCAGGATGAGGCAGGAGCATGCTCTGATTACTGCCACTGAATTTGTGGTCCTCTATGGTGCCATGAAAAAGAAATAAACGCAGCAAGCAAGTGGAGACTCTCAGCTGCTTTTGTCTTCAACCAAGTAGGTAGAAAACTTTGGTCTACGCATAGAACTGATGTAAACAGGTGAGTGCACAATAAAGAAGAAATTCATTTCCAGAATAAGTCAGAAAAAACAGTTCCTGATTTAGTGTTTGCTGCCACCAGACCCCAGACTCTCTCCTTAGACACTCACAGCCCTGCAGACCATGTTCACTGAGGGTGGTGGCTTTGTCTCATATCACCCTTTTCAGTGTTTTAGAACATGTTCTTGATTCTTTAAAATGTGTTATTTCTATTATTAATTATTATTTTTAATATATATGTATATATGGGTTTGCTTGTATGTCTGTGCACCACATGCATGCAGTGCCCATAGAGGCCAGAAGAGGGTGTCAGATCCCCTTGGACAGGAGTTACGAAAAGTTGCCAGCTGTCATGTGGGTGATGGGAATCAAACCCTGGTCCTCTGGAAGAGCAGCTGGTCCTCTTAATCACCTAATCATCTCTCTAGGCCTGAGTTCTTTATCTTAAACTGTTCCCATAACTACTCTAACGGGGATGGTTTTCCATAACTACATCTAGCAGATGAAAAGTTAGAGCTACGAAGTTCACCAGTTTTTCTAATTGTCACCCAGTGAATAAGAAGGAAAGCAGGAGCCAGCCCTGGCTTTTATCCTCATAGAGATTAAAAAAGCTGAAAGCCAGCAAGATGGAGCAACACACAGCAGATCACAGCTCCGCTGGCCTGGTGACCGCAGCTTTCTATGGCACATGGAACTGAAACTCTACCCGAATCATCTCACCCCAGCTGCTGAGCCGGTTGTTACCAGTCACTCCAATCAAGTACCCACAACCTCCTTCCCAGCAAAAGCCTCTAACCCAGAACCTCTCCCTGCAAGGGCTGGAGAGCTGCNGCAGTGCAGAGAACACGTGCATGCTCTGTCTCTCCCCCTGCTCCTTTGCCATGCTAATTTTACTAATCCTTGAGATCACCCATCAAAGTGTAGTTTCAAGGGCGATTTCTGGACACACTGCTATGTTAATTTTCTATATATTATCTCATATCATCCTTTACTTGCTCCAGTTACCAATTTATAATGAGTCAGACATTACCTCACTCAGGTCTGCTTCCTCTGTTATGTGACAAATCCATGAGGAGAGGAACGGTGGGTTATTTGCTCATAGCATGTCACCTGTGCCTCAGATGGTACTGGCACAATGGCATGAGAGCCCTTCTGCCATTGCTGTATGAGGCAGTCTAACTGTCCCCCAAGTAGGCAACTGAGGACTTCTCCAAGCAGCCAAACTGTGTGGGTTCTCTTGGCCACTCCAGATGACATACTGCCGCTTCTGTCACCCCTACACCAAGCTCAGGCAGTGTGCGCCACCATCGAGCTAGAGCCACGTCTCCCTTCATGCCCTGCACGGACATTATTCTTGCCTCCTCACACAGAGGATAGATCTGCTTCCAGGTGGCAGTTTCAAAGAAGTCAGCCAAGAGAAGCTATCACTCCCAAGATGCCTCACTCCTTCTCACCGCAGAATTCAGCCAGCAAAAACAACTCAACGCCATTAGGAAACCTGCTGCTTGTATGCTGATTTAAAAGGTAATTAAAATGGTTTTGTATGTTGGAAATCAAGGTAAATTGTAAAAAAGAAAAAAAAAGTCACCAACTAGCTACCCATGAACAAACAAATGGACACTTTTTTCTGGTTTTCAATTTTCCTTCCTTTTTCTGTTCCTTTCTTTTCTTCCCTCTCTTTTCTTTTCTCTCCTTGGAAAGAGTTACCTGGAAAGGGCTTGAAAAACTGCACTAGACAGTCTGGGATTTCCCAGCTTTGGTTTTAAGATGTAGTTGCTGTCACTCAAGCTCGGCTCAACATGGTGAGGAGACACTAGGCAGCAAAATCACCAAGCGCAGAGGACCGGCTTCTCTGGACAACAGAGATAAAGGAGGTGTTTCTTTTAATCTAGTTTAAGCTTAATTAACCCCTAAACATTTGCCAGCTGGCTAGCAGTCCCGTAGAAAACACTTTTGTAGAAAGGCTGTAACTAACAAATCCATCAATGAATCACTTTGTTTTATGAATAACTACCTTCAATTACATCAATTTTGTTTGCTGAGCCTTTGCAAAAACACAAATTCGTGTGCTTACACATCTTGCCATTATGAAATTAACTAGGTCTCACCTGCCTCTCTGCAGCACTGCCAATAATCACACAGGGAGAGCACAGGAGGAGGCCCCGCCCCTTTGTCCTTGCTGTCATAACAAGAGACAAGAGAAGATGTGTAGCCGTTGTTAATTTGGGCATTCTAGTGGCATTTGGAGAAAACCTGCTGTGAATCCTTGGAACGGGAGCCTCTCCTAGAAGAAGGGCTCATCTCATAGAAGCCAAGAAAGGCCATTCCACCCTCAAGCACAGAAACACATGTGATCTGTCTGGAGAAGGCTTAATCGGCACTAGTAGGTTTGGTTTGATGTTTGGGTGAGAGAGAAATGTTGTTGTTGATGATGATGATGAGGAGGAGGAGGATGTTGATGATAATGATAATGAAGTTGATAATGAAAGGCACTGTGGCCAGATACGTACTAGATTAATAGACTTTGAATATAAGGCAGGTGGATTTGGACTTTGCTCAACACTAGAAGGCCTCAGAAATATGTGCAAAGGGTAACTAACACATGCATTCGTGAGGTTTGCCTCAGCCCACTTTCTACACGAGAGCATTTAGACCCACCATACCTTCTTAGCACCCTCTGAGTGTCAAGCTGAGAGCAAGTTTCCCGAGGTTCAAATAGCTGTCAGTAACCAACATGGTGGGCCCTTGAAACATACAACATACAACATGGTGAAGCCATTAAAGAAGAAATCAATAGAAAATGCAGCTGCATTATGGGATGTGGGATAGCACTTCAGATACATTTATACATCAATGAATGCACACTTGCAAACAGTGTAGTATAATAGACAGTCCAGCAAGCGTTTGCACTTTCATTACAAGAAATTTGTGAAACAAATCACTTTTGGAGAGGTGGCCTCTTTAAGTCTATATTTTTGTCCCTGACATACCAAACTCATCTTTCCTTTTGAGTTTGTATAATGTTTATATATATCCAGCTGGGTCATATTCTTCTCTCATCTGCAAGGGGTTAACTATCCCCTTGTAATGGAGTTAAAAGAGGTTATAATTTGAGAATTAATTCCCAATCAAGTTTGCATTTCCCCAAACTGTGTTAAGAGTCTTCCCCAGCAGTGATCTTAAACTCAGCTACACTTTTTCCACTTAACACCTGAGCAAGTCTGGACAATGCTACCATTTCATTAGATGTGTTCTTTTCCAGTGCACACCCTGATAACCCCCCGCCCCAGGCTCGGTGTGACTGGATAGGAAAAGCTTCCTTTCTCGCCACTGCTGAGCCGCATTAACTAGGAGGGTCATACAACACGAAAGGACTGTGACCAGAGTTCCTCATGGGGCAGGGTTTGTGAAGAAGGTGGCAGGCCATTTGGCCAGTCTGACAATGAACAAGTCCACGGTTCCCTAGTTACTCTCTGGGTCCTATTCTCTTAGCCTTTCTTCACAAGACAGATTGGATTTACACTGAGCCATTTGGACTTATATGTGTGTTATCAGTTAGACAAGCATATTCCAGGCGGGGACCTGGAACCGCAAAGCTGTACTAAGAGAAAAAGAATGAAAGAAATACACAGCAGCATTTAAGGAAACCTGCGGTCATATGCAGATACGGATATGTTTGTTAATTTTGTTGACTCCTATCAAGATTATTTTCCCATTCCTTTTACTCTTTCTTCTTTCCTTCCTTCCTTTCTTTTTTTAAACTGGCACAATAGTTTTAAAAGACACCTCTGTTCTTGAAAACTGGAAGGATCCATGTCCTAAAGGAAATAGGAGCTCAAACATCTTGTTAGGAATGTGGCAGTCAGCTCAGGCAAGTATTGGGTTGCTGGAAGCTGATCGGGCACTTGGATTCTTCAGTACCCGAGTCTTTCTGTATTTGCAGGAAAAAAGTTATTTTGAAACCAGTGTGCTGGGCGGGTCTTTGGTTAATGGCCTCACAAAGGAATCTAACCTACACAGGCAGCTGGGGCTGTGCTGTTTGCAGCAAGCTCCATCTTCCCTCATATTCTTGACCAGATCTTTGATAGACAGTTTATGTCAGTATTCAAGTCGCTTGTTCCACTATCGAGAGTCACAAAAACAAGGAAATCAACTCATTCAAAGAGAGCTTGTTTTTTTCAAAGCAAAAAATTTGGGGCAGCGGGGGTAGGGGATTACATTTCTTTTGGCTAAGTTTATTACAAAATCCCCAAAGAAAGTAATGTACCTCTTGGAACACGGGCGCAAACAGTGTGTCAAAATTACAGAATTAGCTTTGCTGAATGAGGCTGGAAAAGAATTGTTCAAAAGAGGAAAGACTTGGTATTCAGAATCAAGTTGTTTGCTGGGGAGGGAGGGCTCAGAAATTTAAAGACAGGAAGGGAAGCTAGAAGAATACAGCCTGACCAGAGGCAGCATACATGTGCAAATGTGGCTATGGCAGGAATGGACTTCATTTCTCTCCTTTACAAGAGAGATATGTACCATTGGTGCAGGTAATTCCACCAGTCCTTAACTGATGTAAAATATAATTGTGAATATTTAGGGTGAATTCACTGAGCACACACTGAGGAATCAATATATATTCAAAATATTTTGTTGGATGACAATGCTGTCAGTCCTTGGGAAGCTGACATAGTGAGACCATCGTAAATGCATAGTGAGACTATCTCCAAAAACAAAACAGGGGAGTCATTAGTCTATTTATTTTCTATTTTTATAAATCTTATACGTTACATATTTACTTACGTATTTTTAAATATTCTTACAGATATATATTGAACACATCCCCTTGTTCTTACCCCCTCCTCTCTTTATTTGACACCCTCCTGTTAGTTCCCTGTGCTTCCCTAGACAATATTATTTCTACTTGCATTTAATGTACACACACGTGCGTGTGTGTATATATATACATATATATATTTCATGGAACTGTGCAAAAGCTAGGAATCACAAATTAAAGAAAATTTATAATACTTTCAAATCATTACTCTTAATTCCTTAGTGTATCAGATACTCTATTTTAGTAAACTGTGGGTCCTATCACTGATCTATGAATAAAATTTTTCTAGGTTTGCTTATAAAGAAGTTTGGAGAAAAATGAGTTTGAGATATTTTGTTATTAATTAGCCTATATGACAAAACTCGGCTCACTAGAGTATTTTAGCAAATCAGAGAGTGTGATCATGTGGTTTGAAGAAAGTATGTCAGGGTTGGTTGGTCACCTCAGCTCTCGCAATGAGAACCTCCAGCAGTGGCATGGAAACTGAATCTTCCTCCCCTCTACTCGGTTCACCTCTCCTCCCCTGTGGGCATGCTGTTCTTCCAAGACGGAGCTCCACACATCTGCCGGTAACTCCCTCTTCCTTCATTATTAAACTTGCGGTGATACTTTGTTTGTGCTTTAACAAATAAAGCTTGCCTGAAGATCAGAGTGTTGAGCTAGCCAAAGCTTGCCTGAAGATCAGAGTGTTGAGCTAGCTACACTAGTTAGCTACAAAGGCCAGACACACACCTTTAATCCCTGCACACAAGAGACAGAGGCAGGTGGATCTCTGCGAGTTCAAGGCCACCCTGGGCTACACAAGGCTGAATCAGTCTAAAAGAGAAACAGAGCCAAGCAGTGGTGGCTCACACCTTTAATCCCAGCACTAGGGAAGTGGAGACGGGAAGTAATATGGCTGGGCAGAGAGAGGAATATAAGGTGGGAGGAGACAGGAGCTCAGGGTTCAGTCTGAGGTTTCGTAGAGACAGCATTCAGTCTGAGGACTCCTAGATACGGGATCACCCATTTGTTCTGAGGATTCGGTAGAGGTAAGAACTAGTGGTTGGCTGCTCTGCTTCTCTGTCTTTTCAGCATTTACTCCTCTGTCTGACTCTGGGTTTTTATTATTAAGGCCAGTTAGAATTTGAGCAACAAAACTCTTTAAATTCCAGGTCCGTAAAATTTCCGATACCAGCATTTCTTCATCAAGAGTAAACTGTCGGGTGGGTGTCAGTTGATGAGATAGATGGATGAGTTAGCTTCTGCACAAGGATGAGAACCCAAATTCACATTCTTACCACTCATGTAAAACACTGGGTGTGGAAGTCAGGTGGTGGGGGCAGAGACAGGACAATCCCATCTTCCCATCTAGATGGATGTGCCATTTAGCCACATCTGCGAGCCCCAGAGATGCTTGCTGGCCAGCTAACCTAGCCAAATCAGTGAGCCCAGATCCCAGGTGGAAAACTGTTAGGAATGATGCCCAACATTGACCTTTGACCTCCACACATACTTACGCATGTGTGTGTATGCACCTGCATACACTTGTGCACCCATAAACATGAACATGTGTGTACACACATGTGAACATTTGAGTTTTTTAAAGTTTCATTGAAAATTTATTTTTTGATATTTTCTTACAGGGCTGAGCAGCACTAAACCACATTTGAAAATCTGCATTGTAACTTGCTACATGTAGCACATTCTAGACCCTTTCTTTCCTAGTTCCAAACATCGAACATTTTGCAGTCAATGCCAGAACAACCTTGAAAGCCTGATTCCTCTGGCATCTCTCCATCTGGAGTTTCCTCTAGTTAGCAAGTTGTCACAAAGACTTTAGTGACAGCCTTGGACTGTTATTTCTAAGATGTGTCTAGAAGGCCGTTGCTAACTTACAGTAGTCAAGACTTTATTTTCGTGGTCTTCAGTGAGGCTGAGCACAGGACTGTCCCATTGCAGCTGGTCCCTTCATCCCCTGGTGAAGTCCCTTTTCATTTCTGCCCGCAGCATGCACTGCACAGTCAGATCTTGAGTATGAACTTCCTTCTTTCACTGGGTGGTCTGAAGCAGAATGGAGAACTGGAAAACCTCAAAAATCTATTTGAAGGTACCACATACAAGGGTCCTATGAACTAAAAACCTTTTCTCTCCATAATGGTATTAGCCAATGTACAACCAAGCCCTACATGTGTTCTCTGTCCATCCATGCACTCTGTCTAAAAAATAAGGTCTATCCCCCTTGTCTGGTCTGAATAAGGAGACAGGAAACCCAGGAATCCACATGGATGGACCACCGAATAGGATGTTACTCACTGTCTCTGCTGGCAAGGAAAGGATTCAGATATATTAGGATTTCCAGGTTCCTCTAGAATTCAGATTCCTCCCAGATTCCAAATTCCTCTACCTGCTTTTACATTCAACCCAGCAAAAGCCTAAGAACTACAAACAGTTCTTATTTTGTCTTTCTTTTGCTCTTTGAGGATAATACAGTTTGTAAATCTTCTAAGCAGCCAGAGTCTGGAGAGAAAGGATCATTTGCCTGAAAGCACTCGGCCGGCTACTCCTGGGTACAGAGAATTTGAACACACATCATCTTACACACAGTTGATTACATTTCTTACACGAGCCTTGAATTGGATACTTTCCTTCTTGCCACAGCAAGATGTATAACAAGAGCATCTTAAGGAAAGGTTTTTTTGGTTTTTTATTTTAGCTCACAGTTCAAGGAAGCAGTCTATCCTGGCAGCAGGAGCTGGAGACAGCACACTGTATCTGCCACAAAGGCTGGTGTGCAGCTTGCTTTTCTCCTTTTATTTCAGGCCAGGCCCACAGCCCACGGAATGGTGTCCCCACAGTTAAAATCAGTTTTCCAGCCCAACTAACATAATCTAGCTAATCCTTCCACAGACATGCCCAGAGACACTGTGAATCTTGATCCTGTGAAGCTGACAGTATTAACCATCACAGGACACTTTCCTAAAGTGTCTCTACAGGACTTATCATAACCTTTTACAGGGCCAAGGTATTCTAGAATGTATTTGTCTTTGAGACAAGGTCTCATTGCACAGTGCAGGCTGGTCTTGACCTAGCTCTATTTCCATCTCAGCCTTCCTAGTGTTGGGATTATAGGTATTACTCATTTACAGGATTTTATTTAAAAAGAAAAGGGTTCTAAGCCTCACAAATCTAAATTTGAAATTAAAATAGCTTTTCTCATAGTAAGAAAAGGTAGAACAATGCCTCTGGGCCTTTGAGGGGTTCTAGTGTCTTCCAATAGGCATGATTTTTCTGATTTTGCAAACTCATAAATTCAGCACAGTTATCATCAACATCATAAATGTTATCATCCGAAGCCATAAAATTAAAACAGGGCGTGGCAGAGCCATTAAGCCAGCGATCTTTGCAAACATTGGCTCCCCCATGTGCCTTGATGGGAGAACCTGAAGGGGACGCCACGGTGGGCTGCCCCTCCGCAGAACAGCTGAGTTAGTGGGGGACTGAGAACGACCTGCCAGGCTGTGTTTGCATTCTGCTTTGCCTGGTGTAGCTGTGTGGCCACCAGCAACCCCCTGCACTTCCTCCAAGCTCTGCGACCTCGTGGATTACAGTGTCTGTCTCCCTTAATGGCTCTGTCTGAGGAATAAATAAGATGCTGTGGGAGACATTTGATAATCTCAGAAAGCAAACGTGTTTCTTCTGCAGACATCTAATTGACAGGCCCAGCCTTTCTTGAGATGGAACAAGGTATGATTTGAATGTAGGCCAGGCCTGGGCCTGTCACCCTCAGATCCTTCCTGGCCTTTTCTTTCTGTACCCCTCCCTTCCTGTGTGTGGAGCGTGTGCATGTTTGTGTGGATGTGTGCACTGTGTGTGTGTTTTCCTGCAGGTGTGTCCAGGTGTGCACCTGAATGTGGGAGTTAGGGGTGAATGTTGGCTGTCTTCCTCAATCACACTCTACTGTACTTTGGAGACATGGTTGTTGGGGGAAGGGTTGCTTGTTCGTTTCCAGCCACCCAGCTAGCTTAGACCCGAAATAATCACACAGAAACTCTATTAATTAAAACATTGCTTGTCCCATTAGCTCTAACTTCTTATTGGCTAACTCTCACATCTTAATTTAATCCATCTCCATTAATCTGTGCATCACCACGAGGTCATGGCCTACCAACAAAGTTCCAGCATGTCTATCTCCAGTGGCTCTATGGCTTCTCCCTGACTCTGCCTCCTTTCTCCCAGGATTCCACCTAGCTTTCCCTGCCTACTAAAGTTCTGCCCTGCTATAGGTCCAAAGCAGTTTCTTTATTTATTAATGGTAATCNTAATTTAATCCATCTCCATTAATCTGTGCATCACCACGAGGTCATGGCCTACCAACAAAGTTCCAGCATGTCTATCTCCAGTGGCTCTATGGCTTCTCCCTGACTCTGCCTCCTTTCTCCCAGGATTCCACCTAGCTTTCCCTGCCTACTAAAGTTCTGCCCTGCTATAGGTCCAAAGCAGTTTCTTTATTTATTAATGGTAATCACAGCACACAGAGGGGACTCCCACATCACATGGTCTCTCACTACACCTGTTACTTATTCAGCCAAACTGGCTGTCCAGTGAGAGTCAGGGAATCCTGTCCCCACCTCCCTAAGACAGGGATGGCAAATGCAAGTCACCATGCGAGCCCCAAGTGCAGCGCCATGTGGGTGTTGAAAGGTGAAACTTGGGTCCTCCTGCTTGCACAGCAAGTACTTTACCCACAGAGCCAGCTCCCCAGATCTCCTTCCTTCTTCCTTCTTGCTCAGTTTCGCCTGACTAGGGGCAAGGGACTGCAGACTGGACCCCGAAGCTCCCCTATCAGTGGGGTCCAGTCAAGGAGGACACTGACTTGGGGAGTTACAGTAAAGAAAAAGAACAGCAAATTTCTCCTTTCTGCCAGGGTCAGAGGCAGCTTCTACATCTGCCACCCTCACAGAGGGCTTTGGTCTTCAACATACCCATTCTACACACCCCTCCAGTCTGGCTCTCTGCTGTGTTTGGCCTCTGGAGTGCTTCATTGTCTCCTTCTAGGCTCTCGGCTCTCCCCTCATATGTAGAGACAGTTTGTTCGGGCATTCGGGTCTTCCTTCTCTTCTTTCCTCCTCCTCCTCCTCCTCATTCATGCCTCCTTCCTCATCTTCTTCCTCATCATCTTCCTTCTTTTCTTTTGTGTTCTTACTAAAGTCTTTCTTTTATAAAGACTTTAAGTGACTTCTGTTTCTCCTTTTTGACTTTTGTGGATACCTTAAGAATATTAAGAAGACATCTCAGCAAAAATGCTCTCAGAAATCCTTTTCCTTAAAGGGGGAAGAGAACCGGATTGCTAACATAAAATGCTGCTTGTTAACATTTCACAGCTCCTACATTCTGCTCCATCACACCCACCAATCTGCCCACCCACCCTGAATCTATCCATCTATCATTTTCAGCCTTTTGAGTGTGGGAAGGGAGATTAACTGCTGGGCACATATGAATGAACTAGACCCACAAAAGACAGTGGGGAGGGCAGAGGACACTGTGCTCAAATCATGTTAAGGGCAAGGAACACTTACTTGGGAAGCAAAGATGAAGTGGGTTCCTAGTCTTCTTTGGCACATGGAATCAATGATGCTTTGTTATTCTTTCTGCTGATTCCTTTATTCTCCCTCACTGGTAAACTGAGGCAACCAGAAAAGTAGACTGGGAAGGAACTATTATCACCACCCCATAGATACAGCCCTACTGCTCAGAACTGTCAGCTGCCCATGTGGAGTAGTTAGATACAGAGTTGGCAAACAGAGCTTGTCTTGTCAACGGATTGGGCTGTCCTGCTAAGTCACTAGGCCCAGATTGCCAGGGCTTGAAAGGAGAGAATTAAAGAATGTGGGGAACCTCAGTGTTGTTCCCTTCTTCTCCAAGTGCCACCCCAATACCCACCCTTCAGCCACAAACATACTCACCAAATGAATTCTCTGAATCTTGCATCTTTATAGAAGGATTGGTACCAACTCACTGGATTGCCAGAAACCACAGACACGGTCCAGCCTCCCCCACATCCTAGAGGGGTATGTTCTAAAACTCTGAATCAGCTAAGAAAGCCAACTGTATACAATGTGGCATTTCCCATTCATACTTACTGATGATAACCTATAATTTATAAAGTAAGTGTGGTAAGAGAATGCCAAGGGTCATGAATAAGATAGTAAAATTCTAACAATATAGTGTAAGAGAAGGGCTAAGTAACACTACTCTGGGACTTCAGGGCCATCAGGAAATCAAGTAGGGGTCAGTAGAACACAAGCATTGTGATACCACAGCAGTTCCTCTGAGGCATGAGACAGCCACTAGTGAGTAATAGTGTATACAAGATATTATGTGCTAGCTAGTTTTATATCAACTTAACACAAGCTAGAATCATCAGAGAGGAGGGATACTCAACTGAAAAAATGCCTCCCAAAGATCTGGTTTTAGGCAAGCCTGTAGGGCATTTTCTTAATTAGTGATCCATGGAGGAGGGCCCATTGTGGGTGGGGCTACCCCTGGGCTGGTGGTCCTGGATGCTGCTGAAAGAAAACAGGCTAGGCAAGCCAGTAATCAGCACCCCTCCAAGGCCTCTGCTTTAACACCTTCCTGTCCTGACTTCCTCCAGTGATGAGTAGTGATGCAGCAGTGTAAGCCAAATAAACCCGGTCCTCTCCACCCCACACTATTTTTAGTTACAGTGTTTCATCATAGCAATAGTAACTCAGCCAAGACAGTAGATACACTAGACAAAGGAATGACCGCATCCGAAGAGACACCAAGCAGGATGGCTGGGGTTCATTATGATAGTGAGAACGGTGGACAAGTTGAAACATAGACTGTTTATTTATGAAAAATTTCACCAGGTACCATAAGAGTTCATAAAGTGTGGCATACTTGAGTGAGACGCTGCTGGTCACATCTGTCACAAACAGCATAGGCACAAGGGTAGGGAAGGTTTTCTGTAAGTTCCAGATACCAGGAAGGTCCTGATCAAGCCTCCTTAGGATAGGTGTCCTGTCTATGAAAGGCATCCAGCACCTCTCCTAGGGACCTCCAGCGTTATTACAGATCTCCTTTAAAGATGTGGGGGCATCTATTTTAGCCCTGTGGCAAATCCACCATGTAAATGTATTTCAAGCATAGCTGAGACCCATAGCTTTAGAGAGGCACTTAAGTTATAAAACAGAATATAACGTCTATATTACAGAGGATGCTGTAACAATGTGTGTCCTTACTGCATAAATGTGTGCTTCATTTCAAATATTTTCTATCATTTTCACAACTATGTACATCTGAACATTCAACAACAGTAATAGCGAATGCTTACTCAGGATTTGGTAAATGCAAGGGCAATCCCCCAAGGTTCAGAGTCCACTGGTTTATTCAAATCACCTGCACAGTCCTGGCTGTGGGTAGACACTACCGTCGACACCACTTCTTAGATAAGGAAACGGAGGCCTGAAGAGATTAATTTATTCCCTCAAAGGCACACATGCCGTGAGCCGAAGTTTTTAGAAACAAAAGAAGAGTGCATGGGTGCACCTTACTGGGCCTGATGGAGCCCAGGGACTTCTGACACACCTGTCTAAAAACGTGCCAAGTGTTAAAGACGTCACCTCGAAGGCACCTTTGATAAAGGTCTTTTATTGTCCTACCATATCGGTGCCTTTAAACATCTGGCTGTCGCAAAGGTCTCTGCCTCCTTTTCCACTTTTGCTTTCTCTAACCAAAGGTCATCCTGTAAGTTAACTGGGGTGATAGAGGTATCGATGCCTGAACCCGGTAAGCGTCCTTCTCGCACGTTTTAGCGTTGTGACTTCATAAGCTTCAGTGTGAAACACGAATGTGGACACAAAGCAATCGTTTTACATCCGATTTCAGGGCGCTCTAGGAAATGGCCACGTCCAAGGCTTAGCTAAACCTGAACAACCCATAGGAGGGGAGAGGGTGGGAGAAGCGATGCGTCTGCGAAAACAGTAGCAGGGATTTTAAAAAAAAAATCTAAAACTTTTGCCCCTAGAGGCTGTAATTTGACTGCTGTCTTTGGCAAAAGTCCAGAAAGCAAGCTTAATCTCTTTCTGAGCCGCCTCCTCCTCTCTGCCGGGTCCGCCCGCAGGGCCCC